>OOFC01016837.1:10451-36128 GCA_900323345.1 Pseudochromis fuscus
GCAGAAGGTAATAGGCCTTTACAGCACATGAGGCCAGTTTGTAATAGAGGCGGGCCTTTATTTCTAATTTCCTGTGTTGGAAAAATCGAATTACCGTATTTTCCGGACTATAAGCCGCTACTTTTTTCCGATGCTTCGAACTTAAACACTGGTGTTTCTCATGTATGGGCGGCACGAAGCTTGTTAGCTTTTTACAAGCTAGCAAGCTCCGTGCCGCCGATACATTTAGCCTCGTCACATCAGACCCGGTCAGAGTGGACCACATGATACTGTTTGAATAAATTCAATAGCGGCTTATAGACAGGTGTGCTCAATAGTCTGAAAAATGATGATTTTTGAGTTGTAGTTACCGTATTTTCCAGAGTTTTGGGAGATTTGCACTTTTTTTGCACTTCTGCTTTGGCCTAATTTTTGATCCTCGGTTGCTTCATCCATTTCCATACACAGTCTATGGCATGAACCAATATGAGAGAATAATATTTCCAGCACTTTGTTACATCTATGACAACTACTAAGGCAAAAAAGGATTCAACCTGGAGCCAGCAAGGTGAATATAATCCAGTGAGAGTAGTTTATAAAGTAGGATGTGTTTCACATTCATTGGTCTTGTATTCAGGGAGCCAGTTTCACTGTGATCTCTATCCTATGATAACAGTGTTTTGAAAGGTGACACCGAAACCAAGGTCTGCAGATCCACCTCACTGTGTAGAAAATGCATCCATTTCATGACATTTTTGTCCTGCATCTGTGTAATCTCTGCTCTTGACCTTCATCCCACAGGCTGAGGTTATTGGTTTCTAATCATATTGGCTTAAGGAGGGCTGTGCATTTAGCCTTTGGGCTGTGATAACTCACATGTTTGTAGATTGTACATCAAACAATGGCTCCCTCCGGGTCCAGTGTGCAGCGAGCAGACCGCACCCTGCATGTCCTCTAACTTTGTGTGTGCGCTTTGCAGTTTACACTTGATACGATAAGCCTTTTGTCAACAGAAAATAACCAGGTCTGGAAACCCACAGCAACATTCCTGTGTGCAGGCTGCATGTCAAGGCGCCTACCGATGGTGAAAGACTTACCCCCATATTTGTAGATGAACTGTTTGGTTGAATATTCAGTGGCAGTCGTCCAATAAATTTGGTTGGCACATAACTGGAAGGAACATCTGTTAGTTTAATGAGCTGTCAAGGTTGGTCTGTACTTTTGTGTTTTTAGTTCAGTGATTGGGAACTTTCACTTTTTTTTTTCCCTCATTATTTTATTTATTTGAGGAGAACGAACTTGACTTCTGGCATGACTCCTGCACACAAACACTCGGTCTTGCTGTGGGATGAGGGATGCCCTCCCAGTTCCCTGTGGCACCTCCTCTCTGATATCAGGCCATGTCTGATGAGCGGTTTGAGCTGCAGCAAAGCATCCTGGGACTTTTTGTTGGGAGTGTTTGTTTGGTGAAGGATGAGCTGTGCTGTTTCAGTAATTGCATTTAACTCCTGCTGAATCAGGAAATGTCACAAAATGCTCATCCTCGGAGGAGTTTCATTGGTCGCAAGCAAAAGAAATAACGATATTATGCTAACATATGTAGACTCAATGGGGAAGGAGAGTTCACAGGTTCCCAAAAAGTACATTTTTTTTGTGTTCTGACTCATCAGTGGGGTGATACTTCAGCCTCTCAGCTATTGTGGTTGAGAGGTAGAAGAGTTGTAACACTGTTTGGATTTGACGAGTTGAAACTAACAATGAACCTGTTGGGATTTGTCTTTTTTTCAGATAATTGGGTCACGGCTATACAAGGCAGCCAATATGCTTCGGGGGATTCAGGAGTTTGGCTCACACGCGATGGATATCTATGACTACCTCCTGGTGGGACTTGGTAGGTGATTGCCTTACAAAAAGATTATTTCATATGCATTTATTCCTTTGTTGGTAAATGTTGTTTGACCGTTTTTTTCCCGCTTTTAGATCCACGGATAAAGGGCTACCCGCTGATGCAGAGTCCTATTCCAATGACCTCGATATTGCTGAGCTACCTGTTCTTTGTACTGTACCTTGGACCTCGGATAATGGCCAATCGCAAACCCTTCCAGCTCAAGAGCGCCATGATAGTCTACAACTTCCTGCTTGTGGCACTGTCAATATACATCGTGTACGAAGTAAGAATCTGTAACGACACCAGGATCCATTTAATGCACATTTTCATCATATGTATATACCAGACTGCTCTCTAAATGTGGTTGATCTGTAAGGATCCTTGTGTTTTCTTGTAATTCTTAGTTTCTGATGTCTGGATGGGTTACAACGTATACTTGGAGATGCGACGCAGTTGATACCTCCGACAGTCCTCAAGCGCTACGGGTTCGTCCATCTAACTCTGCACTAGTAGTAAATGACATGATTTAGTGGCCATTGCACAAGTAGTCTCCTGTTAACGCAAGTCTGCTCTCATCACTAGATGGTCCAAGTGGCTTGGCTTTTCTGGTTCTCCAAGATTATCGAGCTGATGGACACAGTAAGTCCCGTTTGGTTCACCTGAGGCTGCCGTGCACGTCATACCTTAAACGTTTTTCTAATCGATGTTCTCCTTTTGTTAGATCTTCTTTGTTTTGAGGAAAAAGCATGGCCAGATCACCTTCCTGCACATCTTCCACCACTCCTTCATGCCCTGGACCTGGTGGTGGGGAGTTGGCTATGCCCCTGGTGAGTACACATTAACCAACATATCGAGCTGTGAGGGGTGTGAAAATGATTAATGGAGGAACAAAAGCTGCCAGGGGAGTAGCCAAGTTTCTTTGGTGTTTACATAGACAGTCGGTCACAATGTCCTTTGTGTGGTTCATACTTTGATCTTGGCAAAGTGACTTTCAAGTGCTGAATTCTGTGATTAACAAAGAGTGCTTGTTTTTGTGCTTTGATTTTTCTGATTTTGTTGCGAGGTCATAGCCTTTTTTCTTGGTCGGTCTAATCCTGTTTGTGATTATCACTCCAGGTGGAATGGGATCTTTCCACGCCATGGTGAATTCTTCCGTCCACGTCATCATGTATTTCTACTACGGCCTTGCTGCTGCTGGACCACGCTTCCAGAAGTTTTTGTGGTGGAAGAAATACATGACTGCCATTCAGCTGGTATGTATATCCTACTATCTAGGGCGGCTCTGGTTCAGGTGGTAGAGTGGGTCGTCTATGAATCATAAGATTGGTGGTTCGATGGTTCCTCCTGTACATGTGTTGAAGCGTCTTTGAGCAAGACCCTGAACCCTGATGTTGTGGTTGTTTCCTTTTGACTTTGATTAGTAAAATAACATCTCTGCTCACAAGACAAAGGTCCATAATAACTTTTTCATGACATAATCGTTTGGCTGCCGATTTCTTCCCAACAGACCCAGTTTGTCCTGGTGTCTCTCCACGCGACTCAGTATTACTTCATGGACAGCTGCGACTACCAGTTCCCCATGATCCTCCACCTCATCTGGATCTACGGAACCTTCTTTTTCGTGCTCTTCTCCAACTTCTGGATCCAGGCCTACGTGAAGGGTAAACGGTTGCCGAAACAGGACATTAAGGTGTGTCAGAACGGCACAGCGGCGTACACGAACGGCAAACACCACGAGAACGGCATCAGCCACGGAACGACCAACGGCACCACCAGCAACGGCTCCACCCACCACGAGAACGGCAGCGCTCACATGGGCAAGATGAAGAAAGCCTAGGAACTGTTGAAGGAAACACCCAAGAAGTATGACCTAGCGAACCTGTTAAAACTACTACGGATTCCAAAGATAATTTTGGCTGTTTCTTTTTCTGTTTTTAGTTTTATATGCAGAACATGGGAGAACGATGTGGTCAATGATTTCCACAGCCGGGGTCCCACATTTGGTTGGTTGCTTTGTTTGTTTCTTTGCATTGGGGAACCATCTATGGAACACAATGTATGAAGAGAAGATGTTTTGACCTAAATGTTGTCTTCACTGATGTTGCAAACGACCTCCTGGTTCAGTATCTTTTTTTTTGGTGGCCTTTCACCTCACTTGCCTTCACTACTTATCTGACCTTGTGTCCCTCCTGACCCCCTCCACCCCCTCTGTGGACAGATGACTGTACAGTTTCTATCAGACTTGAAAATACATTTTGTAAATAGTTTTACAACCACAATGAAAAAAAAAAAAACTCAACTAATTGCATTGGTATGCTTTAGACTTTCTAAATTTTGTTACATTGTGTATTTAAAATTAAAATGCCAATAAATTCAAAATTTAAATGATCCAGTTTTACATTTTGCGTCAGTATTTTTTTTTTCATTTCATTCCTGCAGAGAAAGTTTTTACTGTGTAACGTGCCGAAGATGTTTCCAGTGTAGTTGGCAGGAATTTGCGGTCTGATATTCTGCTGTGTTGCAACAAAGAAGTATTTGCATTGTTTTGCCCGTGCCTCTCGTCTTGACTATCCCAAGTATGTGCAGCTAGTAGGAGGGAAAACAAGAGATCCATTCTGCTTTGTTTGAAAAGATTCCTGGCACGAGGCGGAGAGAAAGCATCCTGCAGACCGGATCCACTCCCAACACACCACTCAGCTCAGGGTCATATTTTCATTAGTGCTAGGGCATGCATCTCTACAAGAGTCACCTGGTGTCTTTTGAAACTTTCAAGCTTTGTCCACAAGAGATTTTGCTTTTGTTATATACACTGCACAACCTGGTAAAGTGCACAGTGGTGAGAGATGATCCCTCCTTGGATCAACAGGATTAGTGAGATTAGTGAGTAACAGGAAAACCAAAGGCTACAAAACCATGTGAAGCAAATTACTTTAAAATAGAAATAATTACCGTATTTTCCTGACTATTTAGCGCACCTATTTGAACAGTTTCATGTGTTCAGTTCTGTAGTATAACAGTATAAGGACTTGTCCATCAGCTTAACTGAGTTTCAACATTTAAAACATCATTGTGGTGTATTTTTATATACTGTATTTTCTGGACTATTGAGCGCACCTGTCTGTAAACCGCTATTGAATTTATTTGAACAGTTTCATGTGGTCCACTCTGACCGGGTCTGATGTGACGAGGCTAAATGTATCAGCGGTGCAGAGCTTGCTAGCTTGTAAAAAGCTAATGAGCTACTGAGCCACACCGGTGTTTAAAAGCCGGAAAAAAAGTAGCGGCTTATAGTCCGGAAAATACGGTAAATAGAATTTAGTCACTCTACAGCTGGTCTTCGATACACGTGCTAGGATACAATAAGTAGTAATTACATCTATTATTTGAATTGTGTCAAGCAGAAGGCAACACATCAACAGGCAACACCTCAGTAACTGTTGCAAGTTTAATTCCAAGCTGACATTACATTTCATGAGCAGTCGATTAAAATACATCCAGTATGAAAACATTCTTCAGGCATTCACTCGGTGTGCATCCAATTGCTACAGATCTACTACATACAGTACTTCAAGTCATTCTCTTTTTCTCTTTGCTTTAAGGTCGTGGGGCCTAAACCCAGCTCCCACTTTAAAGGTATTCTCCGTATAGGAACGTGTACTGATTTCATTTTGTCATGAATGATTTCAAGCTATGAAAGTTGCTACTACAAGTGCAAGAGCTGCACGCTTATCTGATGGTCTGATGGTCCATCACGGGTTTCATGCGTAGCCAGATTGTCTGCGGCCGGGTGGAGTGAGATCAGACAAACCACGAGGTCGGACCGCTTCTCTCTAGTTCTGAATAGATGTGATGGATGCAGACCTTGGATGTGATCCGGTTCGCCCTTGGAATGCTTTTATTGGCCTGAAACGCTCTGATGAGAAGTGCTGGAGACAGAGCTGTGGTCAGGGGGTTAAGAAGATGAACAAAGTGGCGTGTGTGCATGTGTGTGTGTGTGTTTGTGTGTGAGCTCTAAGTGATGTTCTCAAGGATGTAAAAGATAAGCTCCATCACAATGGGCTCTTCGCCTCTCTTGCGCCCCCTGCTGTGGATGACGGGGATGAGCACACTATCCAGGGCGTTGAGGTACTGAGCCGGGAGCGGCTGCCCGTTGCTCCCAGCCACAAATCCCACCTGAAATTACAAAACAAGCCACTAATTAGTTTTAATACACATGAGAGTGTAGTAGGAATATTACTCATGTGAGTTTTATGTCACATGTTCTCCCCACTGGAGTTAGAGCTGTGTGTATTTTCATGCTAATTAATTTCTCAAAGTGTTACCATACAGCCACTTATTCTTAAAAGATCAATAAATGAGAATAAAATAATATTAAGTATGTATGTAGACAAGAGCAGCAACAAGCTGAATTTAAAAAAAGGGGGTTTAAAGTTTGCAGGTTCATGAGCAAAATGAGATAAATCAAGGGAAAGGATGTAATCCCTCATTTTACGCCTTGATAGACTGATTTGATATTTTAAGTAATTTCCACGGAGCTCACATGATAATCAGGCATAAAAGCTGCAGACATTACACCGTGCCTTTGAATAATCTTCACAGAAAGCAGGAGAAATTGTTCCCACGGGCAAAACTGTTTCTTTGTTGGTCTGCACATCTACAAAATATTTAATGCTGCTTTGACAGAGATCATACATTTCTGTAGCAGTGGATTTTATTTCCATTGCAGAATAAATCTCTTGGGAACTTGGGAAATATTCCTGATGTAACATTTTTCTACCAGTCGCAGCCTGATACATTACTATTCAGCTCGCTCAAGTCTTCTGACCTCTTGAGTGTCGAAGGTGACACGCAGCCCCAGTTTGGCCATCCCGTCCTCTTTCAGTAGTTTCAGGTGAGGACACAGCGCCAAGCAGAACGCCCGGGCGATCCTCTCTGTGAGCCGGTTGTGTTCAGCCGAGTCGGTTGCTCCTCCTTTGGGGTGGTCGCCTCTTTGTAGGAAGAAAACCTGCACATGGATGTAAAGAGGAGCGGCTGCTTTAGATGGATTTCTGTTGATACATCGAGGAGATCATGATATGCAGATTAGATTAGATTACATGACAAGATAGGACAGTTCTTCCCTGAGCAGATTTGAGTCTCAGACAAACAGATTGCACATGACCTGTAAGATTGATCCACCACCAGCTTATATAACAAACAAAAAGATAAGAAAATTGTACTAACCATTAAAATAAAATAAGTTACAATTACATTAAGGCACATACTCAATGTAAAAAACATATATATCTTCTTATTTTGCACAATACAACATGTACACTGTGAACTCTATATACGTAAACAACCCTACTTTTTTTGTTTGTTTGTTTTTTATTTTACAATCTTTTCCACTAGAAACTAAGCATTTCATTGTATGATTTAACATATACATCAGATTTCAAAGAACCCTTATCATAAAACCTCATGAATAACCCCTAATATCAGCATAATAAATAAATAAATACACGTGCTGAGTAAATTTTCTAGACTGCATCCCAGATAGCATACAAATGCTGAATAAACATTGAATCAATCGAAATTCTTTAATCAAAATATGATTGAAACAATGTTGAGATCGAGAATTGATTTTTCATCAGGTTTTCACCCTGAAATAACTTTATTTCACTGATGGAAAAGAGATCATGATGGATATGGCACTACAGTGGTGAGTGCTATAGATACTGGGACAAAGGTGATGGGGACTGTTGAGGTTTCATTTCCAGCCAATCAGGGGCCTCGGTGTTGGCCTCTAAGTCCTCGACCTTTTCCTGAGTAACGTCACGTGTTTCAAATCTAAGTAAAAAGGTCATTCACTTAATTGAGTGATGACCGTTACCTCTGTCCAGCGGATGATCTTCCCGTTTTCTTTGTATTCAGACTTCTGGAACATCTTGGTGCTGCTGATGGACTCCATGGATTTCCCATCGATGGGGCTTATGACACTGGAGAGCACAAAAAAAACCCTCTTTATATAATTTTATGTACCAATGCTTTACTATGTTGAGAACAATGTTTGTGGCATGTGCTGGAGAATTATAATCACCTCCTACACATTTCTATTTGTATATTTCTCTTCTTTTTTTAATCATAATCCACTAATAATTAACTATTAGAGTCCATTAATTATCTTTTGAATAACAGTTTGAATGTGAGTCTGACAGATCGAACACAAAAGCCACATGAGCTTCAAACAGACGGACTCACTCACCCCTTATTCACAGTGCATTTCTCCTCCACCCACTGTACACAAACCAGCTCCTGGCTCTCTGATTGGTCAAGCCGTCCGCAGGTGACGGTGTAGCCTTTCATCTCCCGTAGTGACCTGCGCAGCTCCGCCATGGTTTCCACGGTGATCTGCACCATTAGCCCATCTGGGGAGAGGGGACAGCGATACAGGAGAAACACACAGACACCAATGGGCATACGCACACTCACTCACATGCATCAACATGTACACACGCCTAGACAAACAGTCTGTTAGACGCACACACACAAAGATCAACACATTCTGAATGAAGCAGTGTTGAAGCAGGGATGCTCTACTTACAAACAGAAATGTAAACAATGGATGTCCTGCTGACACCAAAAGGTCAACAAAGGTCAACCTGCAAGCCTCCATTTGTGATCTTGTCATCTTACCTTCTACGATGCTCGACTTGGCCAGGTATCCTGCAGACGCCTTCAGAGCGCTACTGAAGACAAAAAAGCAGGATCCAGTGACTGAAAAAGAAAAAGAAAGAGAGACAGGAAGTCTGCTTATGATCAATCTTGACAAGACCAAAACTAACATGCAGTGCCACCTAGTGGTACATCGGTGGAAGTGTTTGCTTCTGTGCACGTTCCCTCTTGGAAAATTTAGAGCAAGGGTGTCAAACTTGTGCCATGGAGGCCGAGACCCTGCAGGTTTTCTTTCCAACCATCTCTCCTGCAGCTGATCTCACTGATGAGCTCCTTCCCTCAAACTGAAGGAGGTGTTCATGATTAAAATTCACCTGCTTTAGTGACCGGCTGGAAAGAAAACCTGCAATGTCTTGGCCCTCCATGGCATGAGTTTGACACCCCTGGTTTAGAGTAAACTCCAGAAATTAAAATAAATTAATGAAACAAAAACGTGAAGCTCCCATCACTCAGTCGTAAACCTCCACACCCTGATACCTTCATCCCTGTGCTGTTACCTTTACGTGGCTGATTGTGGATGCTGATGGCTTGGGTTTGGTACTGGCCATCATCTGCCTGCACACAGATGAGGTGGGAGTCTGCAGTCTCGTTGAAACACGCCCCAATGGCCAGCACGTGCTCGTTGGATTTATTCAGCGCCTTCATTAGCTAACATGGTTGAAAGAGAAAGAGGAAGTGGGGGGGGTGAGGGGGATAGGTGAGGAAATACACCAACGCATCAGCATTAGCACGGTGAGGCTTAGTCTTACCTCATTATACCCAGTGGTGGGTATCTTTATGCAGGTCTTTTGAGCTTCTAGATCCACAGTGAGCCCCGGCACCATTGGAAGGCTGTAACGGTAATTCCTAAAGTCCTGAAGAAACAGGGGGTTACAAGGAGGTCAGTCTCCAAATGGGGAAGTTTGGTAAAAGTTATGACACCAAACTTCCTTCTGATGATGGGAAATGTGATTGCCAACACCATAAATGTGACTCACCACTAACAGTCTCATTATGGTGTGACCTATTTCCCCAAACAAGGGCTTCCTGAAGCGCACGCTGTACAGAGGACACGGGTAAACTGGCGGGAAAAAAAAAGAGGAACAAAGCAGGTGACCGAAGAGGAATTGACGACTTTATAGATGCAAGGTTCCCTACGATGGCCCAGCTTACATCTGTACTCCGCCCCCAGTCGCAGCATGAGGCGCAGGGGGAAGGCTTTGGCCCAGGCCAGCTCTGCTCGGTGGACCAGCAGGCCGAAGAGGTAGGGCTGGTTCGGCAGAGGTAGACCTTGAAGGGACTGGAGGGTGGCACGAACGTACAGGAAGCCCGCGTGCTCCTCGCTGCCCAGGAAGCTGCTGCCGAACAGGGACAGCGACAGGTGTTTGACAACCTTCCCTGCAGGGGCACAAAGGGATACATGTAATGAAAAGTTACAACGTTCGAGATGCATCGTGATGAATGTGTGCGGCTCGGACCTGTGAGGGTGTCCCTGTACAGCTGGATGAAGTGACTGAAGATGTCTTTGGGGAAGCTTTTCTCCTCAGGGAGGCACTGCAGCAGCACCACCACCTCCACCTGGCCCACGGCGTGCATCCCCTTCGTGGTCACACACCAGCACTTTCTGTTGACATCTATCACACAATGAAGACAGAGGGATGATAGTTATTCATGACTTTAAGTCTGTGTGTAGGTGGCTCCTGCAAGTCTCTTTGTATATCACGTGTCTCAGAGTAGTCTGCCAACTAACAAAGGATCTCTTAACTATCAGTTATGTCTATCATAGGAAGAAATGTGCCTCTTTATGTGTTTCAGATCTCCACATATGGAGCATAAAAGACCATCCCCAAGTTTGTCAGACTTGTACGCTACATGTGTTACATCTCTGTTTCAGATTTGTTATTAAATGTACATGAAGGACCCACAACACGATTCTACCTTCATGATTGGCAAACTCCAATTCATATTTACACAGAGAAATCCAGAATTAATGCATAAATATGAAATGTTAAAGGTACCAATAATACATTTCCTGGAGCAAATTAAAGAAATGGAGAATTTAACATATAAAATTAGAGGGAACTCAAGAAAAGGTAAAATATTGTGGGTTAAATGGGAAAAGTATATGGAAAATACAGAGGCAAATAAAGTAAACTAATACTAAAAATAACAATAATAATTGTAATAATAATAATAATAATAATAATAATAATAATTTGATTATTAGTATTATAGTAATTTCAAGCATTTATATAGTAAATACAGCAACACAAGTCAACAACCAAAAAGGGGAGAATTTCTTTGTTGTTGTTGTTGTTTGTTTTCTGTTGAATTTATTATCATTATTCTGTTCAGTATGTGGATTATTTAGTATTATGTATGGTTTAAATATATTTAGTGTGATATGTTTTGTTTATTGTCAATGTATATATGCAACTGTAAACTTGTGTCAATGTATTTTCATTTGGTGGTTTAGCCCAGTTGTCCCCAACCACCGGGCCAGGGCCCGGTACCGGTCCGTGAGGGATTTGTTACCGGGCCGCACAGAAAGAATTAATAATTTATACAATTTCCGTTGTGTTGATTATTTGAGTCTGAAAGACGTTTTATTTTGAAAAACAACCGGATTTTCTCCGACTTAACTTCTGTCTGTGCCTCTTGACACGTCTATACGCTTGTCTCGGTCATGTGATCAGATACATAAGTCGCTAACTAGCAAAAACGAGTAAAAAACAAACGTCTTTGGAGACCTGCTTTGCAAAGGAGAACATTGTTTTTTATGCGGTGGTGATATTTTCTTTTTGGTGTGTTTATCTGCCACAACTTGAAGACCTGTCCGTGAAATGAAAGCCGACATTAAACTGGTCCGTGGTGCCAAAAAGGTAGGGGACCGCTGGTTTAACCTTTTTGTTCTTGGTCTATTGTGTGTATATATAAGATGTTGCACAGTGGTGATGCACATTTGGAAAAAATAACATTATAAAAGAACAAATAATAGTTTTCCTGGCTGTGTATAATATATTCTGTCTGTATTTTATCATGCGCAGTAGAAAGAAAGAGAACATACAGTTGACCAGCTTGACCATAGCAAGTAGGTTGGCATTGAGAACAAAGACCAGAGGCTTGGGCCTGCCGCTCTCCAACTCCTGAATAAGTAATATCTCCGAGGGCTGCTCCTCCACAGTGTAGTCTGAAAAGGGGGGGGGGGACAAAGGTACACAGTAATTAGGTTATGATATCTCTTCTTGAACTGCTGTTACTGTTAATAAAAGATTCATGTTTGAAAATGAATTCATAGCTGATGAATACATCTCATCAAAGTGTGGCTCTAGATAAGATACAAGGACAGATGAAGACACTAGAGACAACTACCAGATTACCACAAAAACTGGGTTATATGTTCAAGGTTGAATAACAGTATGTGAATTGGATTATACTACACAACTGCTATACATATATTCTGATTTGCACTGCTTTTTTGCAGGGGTCACGTAGTGGTAATATATGATTTCATGCTGGTAACCACAAAGAACCTCCATGAATAATGACACACTGAATCTGCTCTGCAATTTAAAGGCTGCAAATTTAACACACTCCTCCTCTGGATCCCTGAAGGGAAACGTAGTGTACGGCTGAGCAGCACCAGCGACAGGAATCACCGTTTCAATATTTTAGGACAGACAAGCCTGAAAGCGTTCATTTAGGTTATTGCACATGAATCTGTAATTTACTCCATTTAGCTCTTCATCACCAAACTGTCATGGGCTCAGCACCGCAGACCAAATTTTCACCTCGGCTCGTACTGGAGCTCTTTGTGTCGCCTGTGTTTGCACCGTGCACACTGTGGGAGGCGTGAAAATGCCTTTCAAGGTCACGCTAGAAAAATACAAGCATCTGCACTCGAGAGAAAGATTCAGAATCCTTTGTGCCATCTGTTTGAGTCCCAGACTGTCTCACCTCCTTTGACCCCCGTGGAGGTGAGGATGGGTGGCAGGCCGTCCAAGGGGATGAGGTTGGTGGAGCTGTTCACTAAAGCCGTGGTGCCCCAGCCGTATGGACCACAGGCCTCCTGGAGACAGAGAGAAGACATCACACATACAGAACCTCTACACGGTGACATTCATCATCCATCTCCCTCTCAATCACACAACATCATGTGAACCTACGCTGATGGTCGTCCCGTGTGGCCTCAAGCTTCTCCTGATCTGCGGTGACCCCACGGGACTTTTAACCGGCCCCCCCAGCGCTCGCCTCATCAGCGGCGAGAACGTGGGGCCTCTGACCGGAGTGGTCGGAGCAGATTCCGACTTCTGCTTCCCGGCGAAGAGTTCATCTGCAAACCACACCCTCCTCTTCCCCCTCGGAGGTGTCCCTGAGGAGAAGATGTGAGAATTACCTCTGCATATTACAAAAAAACAACAACAACAACAAAAAAACTGTGGCTTTTCACAACAACAAAAGAATCAGTGCTCACTTTTGATGAGAGTTGAATGACAGGAAACACAAACCCGTCCCTCCTTGCCATCCAGATGTGTAAGTCTGAACTTCAGATTGGAGCAAAGTGCACAAAAAACCTGACGACACACACATGCACATGCACACACCACAGAAGGACAGGCACACACACATCAACTATCACTAATTAAACTTCACTTTGAATGTGATTACGTGGAAAAATGAACTCTGAAATGTTGTTCACCTTCCCACAAGCACGGCAGTGGTGTCTGCGCTTGGTGAATGTAAACTTGACCCCGCACTTCATGCAGACCTGCGCTTCAGCATCAGGGATCCACACCGGAGCCACCTCCCCGAGGACGCTGCCTCGATCCTTGGACAGAATACCCACAGGGCTCATCTGGGACTCGTTATCGGGATCCACAGGTGGAGCAGCGCACTCGGCCGTCGCTCCCTCGCCGCTGGTGTTTGTGTCATCTCCTCTTGCAGATCTCTTGACCTGCCCGCCCCCCCTGCCGCACGTCTCAGAAGATGCTGCAGTCGCCTCCGAGCTGCAGGAATGCTCTTGCTGCTCACTTTCCTCCAGCTCCTTCTCCTCGATCACAGAGTCCTCCTTGGATGGGAGAACCTGAGGCTTTTTGTCCTCCATGTCACCCTCCTCCTCCTCCGCCTCCTCCTCCTCCTCCGGCCACGCAGCCTCGGCAGGGCTCAACACCAGGGGGCTGGAGGACTCCCTCTCGCCCCATGTGGAGATGGCGGTCACAGTGCAGCTGCCTTCCTCCAGCTGGGAGCGGGAAGCTGTTTTGGCGGGGTGACCGGATGGTTTCTGGCCACATGGTCCTAACGTGCTCCTGATTGTTGCATCCGACGTGGCTTTGGATGGAGATTCTGGTCTGATCTGTCCGCAGCCCAGTCCAGGTTTTGACACATCCCCGTCTTTGAGCACCAGGAGGCAGGGCCTGTTCAGCCAGTGGTGCTTGGTGTCCTGCAGAGATGGATTGTCTCCTTCATCTGTTTCGAGGAGGAGCACAGTGATATCATCAACAGCGAGGCGGGCCAAGTGCGTCCACCTCTCTCTCTGCACAAACACTCGCACACAACATGATGCATGCACGCTCATTAATAACGACTCATTATGTGGAAAAGCTGTATTCACATGTGCTAAGTGGCTATTAAGTACAATGTGCTAATGCATTTCCCCGCCCCGGACACACCTCATAGATTTCAATCATCAGTAAAGACAGCATTAATGTGCAGTCGTCCTTGAGGGGTCCGTCTGAGCTGAACAGACTCTGCTCTTGAAAATAAGCCTGGTTTCTACGAAATATTGATGCGCAGCCAGTGGTGGTTGTAAGAGATTGATGATGCCACACGGCTCCTGGTTCCCCAGAGAACAAAAAGTTCAATATTGGTTCTGTGTTTAATTGGCTCCATATAGCATCTCCCGTCGAGGGCCTGTACGCTACCTAGTGGATGTACAGATGTTGTGGGTGATCTGCAACATCTGCAGGTTCTTTGTATCAACTCATTTTCATATGTTTGCAACACACACATTATTTATTTACAATAAAACCATTAGTTTATTTAAGTTGGATCACTATTACACTGGAAAATAACTTTGAAAAATCCTCTAATTTTCTTTGCTCTGGTGGCACCAAAAATAACAATAAAAAAAATACTGTAAAATAATCAAAACAAGTAAAAATACAGTATTTTTCCATAATTACGATACAGTTTGCGGCTTATGTACTTTTTAGCTTTTTAATCTTTAATATATGTAAAAGATATTTACACATTTAAAAACATACACATTAGTGTTTTGGTTGTGGAAACTTATTTGGTGAAGAAGTTGTAAATATTAAATGTTAAATTACAGAATAATACTTGGTCTCACACTTATAAGTCATTTATTTTATAAAGTTTTAGAAATATATTTGCAATATTTAATTAATTAAATGAAATAGTTTAATCTATTAATAATACAATCATACTTGATAAATAATGATACATTTGTTAGTGTAGTTTTTATTTTTTAATACAGGAAAAATGTAAAACGACAGCTTCTTTGTGCAGTGTATGTTCAAAGGATCCTGCTGTATTTTGTATGTATTTCACTTTAATATAACTTAATTTGTTTGTGAAATGACACTTTCTGTCATTGTGTCATTTCAGTCATGTGCAATCATTCACACTATGCACCTTATCTCTTTTATTTTTTATTTATGCTGCTTTTTCTTGCTTTTTGCAGAGTGCAGCAGATATACTGCAAACCTATGTCCTACTGGTTTTGTACTATCTTGTTTCTAAATTATCTTTTACTTTTCTGTTATCATTTTTTTCATCCTGTTGTTTTACCATACATACTATACATTAAGACACCTTGTATAATTGCAGCCAATTATTTGTTCCTATGCTCGTCCCACTAAAAATCAGCATCAGGCAGTGGATGGGGAGTCAGTGCATGAACACATGATGTTTCACTGAGCTGTAGCCAGTGATTCATGAAGAGGAGCCGGTTGGTATAAGGACTGTTCAGTGTCCACACAGATCAGATTTGGTAGAAAATGATGCACAGAATCAAGTCTTGGATTAATCAAGCTTCCAGGTTAAACTGCATTGCAGCTCCTCTGCAAAACATAAACCCCAAACATAAAAAAGGCAAAGGCGTCGTTCCCGCTGCGGGCAACAGAGGAGGAAGATTTCCAGAAACCGTGGCGGGGCTGCACCGATCTGCTCCACCGCGCGCGCTGCTTCCCGGGACAGTGACGCATTCAACACACGTGCAAATGTTTAATCCGCTCGCAGGCACCGAGGCCGGCGGCAATGCGACACTCACCCCCCGCACCCCCGTTACATCATGAAATCAAGCGGGACACCTCAGTGAGGAGGGTGTTTACTGACGGTTTTAAAAAAAAAAGAAATAACAAGGAGTCTCCGGACAGCGCGTGCTATGTGCGCATGCAGCCTGTCTTCACACGGGAATGTGCGCAACATACACACACGCGCACATTCCAGGTGATGCGGTGTATGCGCGCGGCCAAATGCTGTATCAGCGTTTTTCTGTGACAAACAGACGCGCAGTATCATCATCATCATCATTCAGGCAGTGAATGGGAGAGTAAAGCATCACCCCTCCACCCACCCACTGAATCCACCGCAGTTTCTTACCCTCAGTTTTTGCTCCCAGAAGGCTTTCATTCTCATCATCCCGCGCGGAGAAGAACTTCAGCATTTTATCCTGTTACATCTGAGCGCCGAGGAGAAACGGACTGAAGCAGCAGCAGCAGCAGCAGCAGTGCCTTGCTCACAAGCAGCAGCAGGAGGAGGATGGGATGATTTCTCCTCTCTGCCCCCCTCTGTGTGTGTGATCTCCCTCCTCTTCCTCCTCCTCCTCCTCCCCCGTGTCTCTCTGCAGCTCTTTGAAGAAACTCAAGAGGTGTGCAGAAACGTCCCTCCCCAGTTTGCGCTGCGCACTGTCCGCAGGACGGCGAACCAGCCAAGACAACAGGGCTCTGAAAACACCAGTGTCATCATCACTCAGTTATTACTTCCCCGCTTTATTCTGCCAATGACCACAGCACCATGTAAAAAATGTTAATCACCTTTTATTTTTGTTTCATAAACAAACAAAAAAAATGTCTTAAGACTTCATGACCACTGTAATCCTGACGATGACTGAATGTGGTGAAGGGATGTTTACCAGAAGGGATTTTTATTTATGTATTTATTTATTTATTTATTTATTTGTATTTCTCTGACTCTGTGGGTCACTGGAAAATAGAAAAGTCTCTGGGATTTTTTATTTTTTTCTTGGGGGAAGCAGGGTGAGGGGGGTAGTGTCTGATATGTCTGGATAACGAGACTTAAAAACACAGGTCGAAGGTTTCTGGCTTCATTCGCAGTCCAGTCCTCACGTGTGTCAGTTTGCCTCGTTCTTCGACGCTTCGTCAAAGTTCTCCACCAGATCTGCAACGGAGAATGGATTAATTACACTGAAGGAAGAAAACGCTGCACGGTTCCTTTGTTTTCACACAAACGCTGCCAAATGAAATTAAACGGGCTCAATACAAATGACATTTTCAAGGATTACAGCAGGCAAAGCATCATCCTACAGAGTGAATATGCTCTATTTATCTGAATACACTAGAAAAAAAAAAAAACTGTACCTGGAACATCATCATCCTCCTCCTCAATGTCCTCTGCCTTTGGAGCCTTGCTGTCGAGAGCTGAGTTGAAACAGATGGAGGAAAAAAACATTATCGGCAAATAAATGGCTGGAATCAAAAATGCAATATTTTCTCTAAAGATGAGTTTGTGTTCTGTTTTTTAATCATCATCAAACTCAATGAAAATACAAACAACTGATACTCATGCCATGTTTTGTCTGTGTATCAGGATCACACACTGATTGGATGATGCTAATGTGACATCACCTGCTGGTTTATGGACTTGTGTTTTTCTGGAGCCAGAAATGACCATATTTGGATATAAAGGGAGGAGTGAGGAGGCGGGTCTGGCCCCTGCACTGAGTGACCCAGCTGCTTCATCTACAGTGTGTGGTCAACATACAGCTCATAGGTTATTAGGTGGAGGTGTTGGACAGTATTTAGACTCTGACTCAACATCGATTGGTTTTGGTGTTTTCATGGGATTGAACTGTTACTGTGCTGCAGTAACATGGCTGCAGCTATAAGATATAATCATGCGATATATTACAAAACACACCAATCAGTCTGCAGGTTTTAGACTTGAAAGAAATTTGGGTGGCAGTGGCTCAGTGGGTTGGCGGGTTGCTGGTTCAAGTCCCAGCCTGGACAAAATATGGAGTGTGGACTGGTGGCTGGAGAGGGGCCGGTCCACCTCCAGGGCATTGCCGAGGTGCCCTTGAGCAAGGCACCGACCCCCATATATCATTTCACAAATAGGCTCATTTTTTTGCTCAAAAACTCTGATATCAATTGAGAGATAATAAAGGACTGAACTGTGTAAATAGAGCATTTGTAAAACAAAAAAGTGTTGAAATATTTCATGCCAGCATTTTTACAAATGATTAAACTATTAAACAATGAAGAACGTCTGTAAATGAAGTTATTTGTAAAGTATATTTTCATGTAAATATCACTTTAGTTGTTACTTGTATATTGAATAAAAGTTTATGAGGATGTTTTTGTTACAGTCTTTCCTTGTAAATAACCTGACAGATTTATATCCCTATGTCACAATGTAAAAACTGATCATTTCAATATTTTGATCCAATATTGATCATAAGTGTAATTTAACATGTTACCTTCACTACTTGATTTCATTTAATGTTAGTTTCTTATGAGAACAGCTGTTTTGTACAAGTGAAAAAAAAGATGTTCATTATGCTAAAGGCCAGTAATTTGATTTTTTTTAACTCCAAAATACTTCAGCCAATTGCAACATATATCAGATAAAAGTCGTTACTAAAACCCAGTCATCCAGGCATAAAACATGGAAACATGTTATTTGGTTTTCAACACAGAGCACAGTGAACAGGAAGTGTGTCCATATGTCACGGCTCCATCTGGATTTTTAAGTGTAGTTTTATTGATTTAAACGCAATAAATATGCAACAGTAAAAAAGGGTTTAAACACTTTCTGAATCCACTGTAAGTAAATCAACAACCATCATCAAATCAAACTCCTCATTCACAAAGGAGCTGCTGCAGGTGTTTATCTGCTCTGACGATCAAAGTATAATCGAGCTGTGATGTTGAAGAGAAACGCTTCCCCCCGACAAGAAGAGACTGAAAATGAACGTCAGCGAAAAGACAAAATATGAACCATCTACTTAACAGCACAGCTCTCCATCACCATGTCCCTCCCTCGCCTCTTTTATCACTTTGGCACCAACAAGCCGAGTCGTTCCCTTTCAGAGCCACTGAGGCGTCTTTAAACAGCACCGCTCCTCGGACACACCCACCTTGTCGTGGGAACTGTTCTGCCAGTTTGCGCAGGCTGCTGAGGCTGTCGGCTCCCAGCTGACTGAGGATACCCGGCAGCATCTCCGTCAGCTGCTTGGTCTCAGCGTGGCCCGTGATGGCGAAGGTGTTGGCGGACAGAGAGGCCTGAACTTTGGGGTTGTTGAAGTGGATCACAGTCCCGTCATCTTTGATCATGTTCACCTGAGGAGGAGGAAGAAGAGGAGGCCACTCGATCACGGACACGACCATATATGGAAGCGTTTGTGATCACATGGGAAGAGGTAAACGACTTACCTCCTCGATTCCAGCAATATTGTTGACAGCTAACTTCTTTAGTGAACTCTGAAGCTTTTTGTCATCGGCTGTTGCTGTTCTGTGGACGACCTTCTTCTTTCTGCGCGCGGAGCCCTGAAACCAAGTCACACATAAGATCCTGAAACTACAAAAGAAAGAGCTGAAGGCACCGACGACTTCAAACAATAACAGAGTCTGGAGAAAACTAAGCAATAACTGCACGATTTCAATATAATACTTATGAACCAATGGGCTCTGTTTGTAGTCTGATTACCAGCCGAGTGTTTGAAGACAAATGTTTGTCTTTGATCTCGAGGCTGATTTGTTTTCTTGCTGAATAATAATTTACATGGATCTGATCACACAGTTTTATTATGAGGACTCAAAAACTGAATTTAAACCTACTCAAAATATTAGAGACAATCATCTGAAAGTGGAAATGTAAGAAAGTCATTTGGGGACAGCCTGTGTTTTTATCTGTATTTATGAGGACATAACACATCAATCAGGCTACAATTAATGACTGTGTTCATTTTCAGTTGAGACATTTCAAGACAAGAAGTTGGGACAAAGGACATTTCTTGAAAAGTCTACTTTAATCTCAGCAGCTGGTCTAAATGATGCAGCTGTGGGTCAGGGCATTGAGCAGGTCGCGGGGGTCACCCACAAACCATAATGTTGTTGGTTCAAGCCCCAGCTCCTTCTGTCCACATGCCAAAGTGTCCTTTAGCAAGACACTAAACCCTAAGTTGCTCCTGATATTATCCAGCACCTTACTGGTGTCTGAGGAGAGGTAAACTGTGACACAACAAAACTTGTAAAGAGTTTTGTAAGTGAAGGTTAAAAGGCACTCAGTCCATTTATTATTCCTAAATCCACAAAGTTAATTAATGTGCAATTACAGAAAACTGAGAATCTTTGGATTTGTGCAAAACATCTGAAACAACTAATCAACTATTCAAAAACAGTTGCTTATGATCTTTAATCTTTAGAAAGTCTGAATATTTGCTGAACAGGAAAAAGAGAAGGTGGCAACTAATTCTGATAATAATTGAGTAATTAATCAAAGTGGATGGTCTGGTGCTATTTAGATGTATTCTGCATTCAAAACAAGACGTTAAAAGATGTCGCGTTGTGCTCTGGCAAACATGGACTTTCTGACAATTATATCATAGTCAACTCTCAAATTCACACTTCATCAATTAGACCAGAAAACAATGCAAAGTACCTGGGATCTTCAAATGTCTTGTTTTTCTGAACCAACGGTCCAAAACACCCAAACACATACTTTACTTTAATATACAAGCAACAAAAACTGAAAGTTTGGTGAAAATGTTTGTCATTTCTGGTTAAAGAAACTTAATTTTATTCTGAAAAACAAATTGCCTGATTGTTGTTGACGTTCCACAGACAATACAATAAAGTAAAATAACCCACTGAACTGAGCAGCTCCTCCCACAGCGTCAGACTCTCCAACAACAGTCTAACACAACCCTGCACATAAACCATCATATTCACAGCCACTCAGTACATACACACATTTAAAACAACAACAAACAACAAACTGATCCACGGCTTGTTTGGCACTACTACTGGTACTCATAAATAAATAAGTAAAATGTGTACATTTAAATATACATATAGTATGTTGATGTACATTTCTGCTAAATCATTATTTCTGTATTTTTTATTCAATATCTGTGCATTTGTGTACATTTTTGTTTAATAATTTATTGTATTATTGTTTTTATTTATTCCAGGTCTGTCTAATTGTTTACATTTTAGTTAAATTCTTATTTCTACATTTCTTATTGTATATTTCTGTATTTCCCTTGTGTGGGATGAACAAAGTCCTAGCTTATCTGTTATTTTATCTTATCAATAATAATTATTTTTACTCCTAGCTGTGGTCAGAGATGATATAATAAGCTGGTAAATGTGTGTAATCAGTGCGAATGAACCAACTCGATCATACACGTCACAATCAAAACAAAAGACCAGTCCCAGGGTGTAAACCACACAGTCTATGGTGTAAACTCACCTTTCCTCCTATCCGAACCTGGGCTTGAAGTTTGGCCAATTTTTCTTGATTCATGTTGTCACCTGCACGAGAAAACATGTAAACAACAACATGATACACAACAAAAGACGAGTTGATCAGCCTGTCGTGTGCAGCTGCAGCACCAACATGAGCTAACCAGGAAAAATACACACAAAGCAGGTAAATAAAAACACATGTGATCGATAATAAGAGACAATACAATTACACACCGCTGATGGAATAACACAACAGACAAGCAACAACATGTCAGCAGACAGTCTGTGTGCATATGTGTGTGTCTGTGTGTTGTTAGCAGCTGCAGAGATGAAAACACAACACAGGGCCCCACACACTGAACACACACCCTAACAACACACCGCTGCGGCCTCACACACACAGACACACACACCGCACACACCACACAGACTCACACACACCGCACAGTCCACACAAATCAACAGTGACCAACACAAACCTGCTTTAATCTCCTCAGAGGCATGCGGTACTGAAAGATGGAGGTTATCAGGAAGAGATTACGTCACACACCATATGGATTTTTCTTCTTCTTCGTTTTTGTTTCAGGGGGACATTCGGGCTCGTGCTGCCACCTAGAGGACGTTTGTGGAAATTACACCGATGAATCTGTGAAGTCAGAATCCCGGAAGAATTAGGTAGTAAAATATTAACTAATATTATAAAATAGTTTTAAACTGAAAGAAGAAATAATACAATATAAAATAATCTGCATTAACAGCACAGCATCTTATTTATCTGCTCCCCACGGTTGTTTTTATTTATTAGTTACTCAGTGTCTACAACCTCGCCGCTGCTTTAATGCATATTTATTTACTTATATACGTCACTGTAAAGGTGTATGTAGGTCTGTATTCATACGTCTGTTTGTGTTGGGGTTTGGTTTTTTTTTTTTTAACATTTTTAATTTTTACTTGTAAATTTCTGTGTTTGTATTTTTCATGAACTTTTTTCATTCAGTGGCAGCACCAAGATGCTCCACAGGAAATCATTCACTCACTCAGCCACAGTCAATAGTCTCACTCCCTGGACTCATTAAACATCTGTACAGAACAACCACAGCAACTATAACTTCTTTTTGGGCAATAATCACACTACACTGGGCAATGTGCAATAATATAATTTAATAATAATTGATTATACCATTCAATGCTGCACTATAGCCTATATACTTATTTCACTCTCTACTTCTTTTCATATCAAAGTTGTATTTTTCGTAATCTTGTTCTGGCCTAAATCTCCACAGTTTTCTCTAATGTGAGAGACTGCAAGTGACCCAATAAATTATTCTGATTCTGATTCTTTGGTTACCTTCATGGTCAGGGAGGTCCAGCTCCAGTTATTACACCTGTCACCTGGGCCCTGTGTGTCGGAGCAGCTTTTAAAAATCCTCTGGTGACCCCTGCCTCTCTCCCTCCTGCCTGAGACAGCTCCTGACTTTAGTTTGTTGCTTTGTCCCTGCATCACTACACCCTCCCACTGCTGCTCTCACCTTCATCACTCAGTCATGTTTAAATATCAGCAAATAATAAATGTGCATATTCTAAAAAGAGTGAAAATAAATGATAAAATATGACACTCAAGGTTGAAATCTAATTAAAAAATGAAATGTTCCATCTATGCTTTAGATATTGTTAAAAATTTTAGTTGTAAAATTTCCCACAGTGCTATAGAAGAGCAGGAGGGTCTGTTGTGTACTGGATCACATTGGACTTTCACAATGCAACAAAGCCAGACACAGTTTCTCCTCAGAAGAAGTTTTGAGTGGACAATCCCTCCTCACACATTATCTTTACTGCCACACATTATTATGCAACATTTACTTATAATGTTCGTGATTATTTTTCCATTTTTACTTTTATTGCACATTTCAAAGACACTGAAACAACTTCATGAAGAAGAGGTGACATTAAAAAGAAAAGCACTGATGCAAAACATCACATTTAATGTACAGAGTGATAATGTAGCTGCCTGCACACGGCCGAGCGTCTGGCTTCATGCAGCATGTTGCATCAAAAAGCCCCAGACTGAACTCATTATATGTGTTGCATGCAGTGTGGTCTGGCACCAGTAACAACTAATGAAAAAACAATGCGACTTGTGCACAGCCTTTAAGGAAGAATCAAACATTCAGTAGACTGTGTAAAGAAATGGATGGAGCTGCCATGTGAAAAGTGTTCAATACAAAGACGATGAAGTTTCCAGTAGAAAAAGCAGAATGAAATGATCTGACGATTTTACAGCTGAAGGTTCAGAACAACACTACACAATACACCACAACACTACCAGCTCATTGTGATCATTTTGCAAAAGGGGACACGACAACAGAAACTTCATTGCGTAGCTTGTGTAATCCTCCAATGCCTTCCTCCTCATGTCGTTTCTCAGGTGATGGATTTGATGGCGGTGTCCGGCAGAGGTATTCTGCTGAGGCAGCGGCAGTAAGACGAGCCGGCCCCAGAGTTGCTGGTTCCCATTGAGCTCCGGAGCATACTGCCCTGCCAGCGGTGCAGGCTGTGAGACTTTGAGCTCCAGCAGCTGTGAAACAAGGCGAAGATCTGCCGCAGCACGGCCTTCCTCAGCAGGATGTAGACCCAGGGGTCCAGGATCTGGTTCCACGTGGCCATACGCACCACGGTCAGGAGGCTGAAAGACGGAGGCTCATCTTTGACTCTGGTGCTCAGGATGATGACACGAATCTGTGGGTTGGACAGAAAAACAACAAAAATACAACATTCAGTAAATACTATAAATTGGTTGGGATTGAACTCGGATTCACTGAAGGGACAGTTATGCAATACTGAACTTTCCCACAATTCTTTATTCAATGAAGATACAGCTTTGCATTCTGCGCAGTGTTTTAAAATGCAAATGATTAATTTGAATAATTCATAGTCCTAATTACACCGAGCAGCCATTATGTTTCCAGCTTGATGGATGGAGTCTATCAGGAGGCATCGTACTGTTCTTCAGCAACACACTTGATGTTCTGTCAGATCTTTTTTACATGATGATTATCTGCTTGGAAAACAGCAGCTATTGTCTGAAGTGAAAGAAAATTATATGGATTGTTAAAACTGAAAAGTATGAAAATTCTCCTCTTCTGAAAAACTTAGTTGTTATAAAACATCTTGTTCTTTGCTGTAGGTCCAGAGACTGTGTACAGAACCAATGATTCATGATGTGTCTCATTTAAATCCACTTTTCTGATCCAGTCACTTTGTGATTACTGATGCTCAAGTACTATATATATAAAAAAATTGAACAAATATATGCAAAACTTGATACAATCCGTGACAATTACCCACAAAATAACACATTGGTTGAGTAATTACACAGATTTTTCCTTTAATTGAAAGCTTGTATAATTACAAAAGTCTTTAGTTGTTTCAGTTTCTTTCATTATTTAACATTAAAAAAAATCAAAATACAGACACAATCTAAATGGACTAAGCTACAACCTGCATTTTATTTTGGGAAAATTACTGTATTTTTATGTGTTGGTTATTTTAGGTTTTCTTGTGCTTTAGTGACTTGCACAGTGTACATGTGGTTTAAGATCAGAAATGGTAAATGGTAAATGGAGTATATTTATATAGAGCTTTCTTGACCTTAACTAGGTCCCAAAGCGCTTTACAAGGCAACTCAGTCAAATATTCACACACACACACACACACACACACACACACACACACACACAAATGGCTACTGAGCTGCCATGCAAGGTGCTAGCCACCATTCGGAGCAACTTAGGGTTCAGTGTCTTGCCCAAGGACACTTTGACATGTGGACAGGAGGAGCCAACCTTACAATTCACAGGCGACCCGCTCTACCAGCTGAGCCACAGCTGCCCCAGAAAGGTGATAATTATGTAAAATAAATGGATAATTATTACAAAAAGTCTGCCCCAGGGCAGCTGTGGTTATCATAGCTTACTACCACCAGTGTGACTGGGTATGAATGAATAATGGTCTCTGTAAAGCACTTTGAGTGTCTAGAAAAGCGCAGTATAAATCCAACCATTATTATTATTATTACTAAAAATTAGATGAAGAATGACTGTCAGCTCATTGTGAAGGCTTCAGGTGAAATGTGTGACCATCAGAGCCGCTGCAGTGCCAGTCTGTAATCTGTAAATCTTTAATGTGTTATCACAAAGTTACAGATGCTGAGGAGAAGTTCTCACCAGTAAGGGGCCCCAGCACACGCAGGACACCAGCATGATGGCCAGGAGCTGGCAGATCATCTCAATGTGGTAGGACGTGCCTCTGCAGTGATGCTTGCGCCGCAGTCTGGCCTGCAGCAGAGCACAACTCGTCAGCGCGTTGCACACGATGGAGAGCAAG
>OOFC01016838.1:0-21014 GCA_900323345.1 Pseudochromis fuscus
AGTAGCCTAATTGGGATTTTTTTATTTCACATGATCGTCTGATCTTGGCTAAAATTTATTCATTTGTTCCTTGGGTAATAGCCTATAGATAAAATAAAATAAAATACTCCTCCTCCTCCTCCTACTACTACTACTACTACTACTACTAATAATAATAATAATAATAATAATCAAAATTCGTTTATAGAGTTTTCTGTGAATTGGTTTATCCACCACCAGTAAAAAGATGCTGATGAAATGATGCATGACTGTGAACAATATTTTGATTATGCTTTTAAAAATGGAGCAAATTTGAAATACTTCATCTTCAAATTTTCATCTACAGATTAAATCTAAACTTATAACCATCATAATTCATCTGCATTTGTTTTATTAAAGTACAATATTTGCTTCTGGATTGCAGTGAAGAAGTATACAGTCTAATAAAATGGAAAAAACAAATTGTACTTGTATAAATAAGTGAAGTATTTGTGATTTGAACTGGTTCCAGTTACAGACAGTCCAGTTGTGATGTTGTTAAAACCCCAGTGATCCTCACTGAAGAAAACCTGCATTCATATATATGAACGGTTGCATCACATGTGATGAGATTCATGCTGGAAATGCAGTAAAATCAGAGGGAAAAAAAAAGTATTGATCAGTGAGCAAAACAAAGCAATGAGTAGCAGCAGAGCCAGAGGAGGTGAGCAGCAGAAATGAGTGTAAACACAATATATCTCCACCCTGAACCCCCTCCAACCATAAATTAGTCTTAAAAACAAATGAGCATCAGTTCTGGCCCAGAAACTCCCATTTAACTAAAACTCGCTGTAATTGGCTTCCTCCTCATGCTCGCTCTCATTTCCTTTCTCACATTCCTCAATTTTCTCCCTGCATGTTATTAAAAAAGACGGTTGACCTCAGATTTTGGAGAAATAAAAATGACAACGTTTGGCTACTGTGCAAGTAAATTCAGCAGAAACCTTATTGTTAAGATGCTTCAGTGATAGAAGGATTGATTCATGCTGGTGTTGGACAATATGTTTGAATATCTTTTACACTGCAAAGAAAAAACCCTCCTATACACTAATTTACACATGTAGTGACAGAAAAGTACATAAAATAATAATAATAAAAACTTAATGTGTATACAATCCAATATATATATATATATACATGGATCTCTTTAGGTTTTCCTCTTTTGTATGTCCTTGCCATAGACGAAGCAACCAGGTCTCAAAAATAATGAAAAAGGGAAAGTGCAAAAAAAAAGTGCAGTACCACCAATGGCCACTAGATGCTGACTCCAAAAAAATGGCTCCAATTCAAAAATCATTGTCTGTCAGGAAATATTTAGTCAATATATGTTTTCCACAAGTCATTTTGACGTCATTAACTAAAGTCAACTCTTCTCCTCAGTGAGCTGGTTGTCCATCTACATACAAGAAAAATCAGAATTAATGTAGGCGCCATTTTTGAGAATGTGGACATATTCCCATTGTTAGTTTATTTATGTATTGGTTTGTTGTGTTTCACATATGTTGGAACGGGGTCACGGTGTTTGCGCAAAGGCCCGTTAACATGCTATTTTGCCATAGAGGGCGCAGTTGTGCTCTACTGTTCGCCATGAAGAAGAAACTGTTGCTTGGTTACCTGGGAAACACAATAAAGAATGATGGCCGACGGAGCAACACGGTTTTTTTACCGTGCTGCGACTGACCATGTTGTTACACGCGTTAAAATGAGTCTCTGTGTCGGTTATTTCAACGAAGAGGTTAAAGAACGAATCTAAACAGAACGAAGAAAAGATTAGCCTCTACAATTAAGTAGATATTAGGCTTCAAAACAAGAAGATTTAGGGGTGTGGTTAGCTTGATTGACAGGTCTTTCCTCCAATGAGATCACACCTCAACTCGAGTCTCATACACGATGGGCAGTGTCCTCGGGTTCAAAGGTCAGACCCGCCTCTTCAAATACCAAACTCCTGGCTACAAACCAGTGGATGACGTCCTTGAAGATTTTTGATAAAGTGTCAACATGCAAAAAATGCGTGAAACCACTCAGATTTTTTTTCTATTCTTATTTTTTATCATCCATCTTCATATTTTCTTCCTTGAGGACAACATATGACAGTCAAATAGGATTCCTTTGTTGAATGCTTCGCTCCGTTAAGCCACAAAAACACTCACATCCTCACAGGTACAACTCCAACAAACCATCTCTTCGTCAGTGTTAGTGAACCCGATCCTGCTCTTTCCTCCCTTCCCACAAAGTTCACAGTGTGGGAAGCAAATCCACAGCAACCAAAATACCAACCTGGAACCGTGAGGAGGAAAAACACAAACTGTGCACGCACTGAAAAACCACCGAGCATCCTGAGAGCAGAGCTGCTGTTTACTGCTTGACTTATATGAAGCTGTTAAGATGTCACCATTTGATTTGATTTTTTTCTTCCTTATCAGAGGCTCCTCCAGCTTTTTTTGTAACGTGCATTTGAGCTCTCTTCAAAGTTATTCCCACCAGACTTGAAGGCAGCAGGAGTCCATCCTCCCCTACCTTTATCGCTCTCCCTCCGTTTTTCACTCCATTGCTTCCAATACAGAGAAGATAAATCAAGTGCCACGAGTCCATTGATGTGAGGGGAAATAGATGGGCCATTTGTTGACAAAACTCATTTTCCCACTTCCAGGTAATAAAGTACACTGTGTTGTTTTTCTTTTTTTTCTGGCTGTAGCTGGAGGTTTGCCATCCCATCCACCTTCCCTCCTGTGTCACTCGTTTGTCTTGACAAATGGGTGTGTTTGGTAGCACACACACACATATATATATACACACACACTTCCACACACTCCTGCTCATTCGGGCCTTGTCTGCCAGAGGCACCTGCTGTAGCTGGCGAACAGGTGCGCTCTGCTAATAAACTCAGCAGGAGCACTGAATCTGCTTTTATTTTTGCTGTCTCTATTATCCCGCTCTCTGTATCTGCCGCTGTTTACTCCTAACCAGCTCCCCAAACTCCTAAGCCAAAAATAATATGCATCAAATATCATTTAACTCCTCAATCGCCAGAATCAGCAGCGGCGTGCAGAGCGAGCTGTAACAGATACCAGTGCTGATTAGATGAAGCATTTGCATCCATCAGTGACAGCGCGTTACTACGGCGTGTAGGAGGGCGGTGCACGTAGGAAGCGTTACCCTGCCCCCTGCCCCCTTAACCTCCTTTTCTATCCGTACACATCCGTCCTCACCTAGAGGGATGGTTTGACTGAATGTGTGGACAGTTTGCTGGTTACGCCTCATTGATCACTGCTGAAATGAAAAGTCTCGGGAGGGAAAAGCTCCGGGCTGTTGGATGTCTCTCTTTACGCTGTAATTCGATTGCTAAGAAGCGGCGTGGCAGAAATCCAGTTTGAATGCGGTGGGAAATGTTGAATCGCAGCGAGGACTGGAAGCATAGACGAATAAAATGAAAGGTTTAGGGTGGAAAAACATACTTGCACCCAAATAATAAACCTTCGATTTACATTTTAGGGGCTAAAATGTTTGTGTTTTTTTCTTAATAGTCATTAACATATTAGACCAATCAGTGATAACAATATATTTTTAGTAGCCATTTTCTTCAGGCTATGCTCCTAAATATTCGTAATGGCTCAGTTAGTTGAGATGACTGATACTACCCTCATATCTGTGAGCTAAGTATGACACTGCAGCAATGAGGTAAATAACTTAGCTTAGCATAAACACTGGAAGTAAGGGGAAACAGTTAGCATACTCAAAGTCAAAGACTGTGTTGATACGATGGACTTTACCACTGGGTCTCATGAGAAAATGAAGGAAGCGACAGCCACAAACCAATAGAAAGCACCCGGGGTCAAAGTGCAATACCACCGATGGCCACTAGATGCTAGCTCCAATTGACTTCAATTCAGAAGTCTGCACTTTTAGTCATTATGTCATTAGTTATCGTAAACTCTTCTTCTCAGTGATCTGGTCCATCTGAAAATCATTTAATCAAGTAGATATAAGAATTAAAAAATAGGAAGCTTTAAGGGCGTGTTCAGTTTGATTGACGATTTAGAGATGTTTGGAGGCTCGTTCACTGGCGAACTTGGGTTCAAGGGTCAGATCCTCACTCCTCCCTTCATATCCAAATATGGTCACTTCCGGATCCAAAAACCAACATGGCGACGCTCAAATGCCAAACTCCTGGCTTCTGTATGCAGTGCATCGTCAAAATACGACTCTAACGCTCAATGTAAAAACATCCATTCATGGCTTTTTACCTTTAGATTGTGAGCTGGAAACCATTGAAGTAACCAGTCAAAGGACCAGGTGGATAGACCGTCAGCTAATGTGTGTGTGTTAATTAATTTGTCAGCTTCAGGGCCACTGTCTTCTCCACGCTGGGTCAACTCTGCAGCCTCACTGTGGCTGGTAGGAGTTTCACTGTTTTGTTCAGCAACTCTCCAAATGCTGCAGGAGCTGAATCCTCACTTTCTAAACTGGCTCCGCCACCTACACGTTCTGCATCTCCACTGAAGAAAGGCAGCAAATAAATATATGTTTGAAAGCAGATATTTGTCAGGCGCCGTGTTTCACATTTTGTAGCTCTACAGTTGGTTACCTACAGGCTGCGGCGGGGCCAGGAGTAATTTTATAAGCAAGCGCAGACTCAGGGAAAATTTAATAAATGTGATGTGGTGTTCGGCTGCTCTCAAGTGACAGTTTCACTCCTATTGTAAAATGCTCGCATGAACAGGCAATCTCACGCACACGCGGCAAAGATGCGTGGATGTATGAACACACTTATTGTTGAAATGCACACTAACATAGGCACACGGTGAGTTGTGTGAGTTGTAAAGCTGGGTGTGGTGCTGAGAAGGCTTCTCTGGCAAGTCTCAGCAGAGCAGAAGGAAATCAAAATGTCATATATTATTGCTTACATGTAACTATTCCAATGTGGGTTTGTGTGTAGTTGCTTTTTAGAAAGTTTTCTCACAGGGGAAGGATAAAAGTACAGAAACTACACCCAGAAAAATCAAATAAGTACTCGGCGCTGTGTCTCATATGCATGATTTTAATTCATCACGCCAATGTTTGGGAAAATATAATAATAAACCAATACCGTACAGAAGATCAGAAATGTTCACATCTTCAATCCATACGTAATTATCTTGAATCTTAATTAAAGCAATATAAAGTGGATGGAGTAGGGAATCAAGTGTTTCCAGCACAAATCCCAAAACAAAACAAAGAAGAACTATTTCTTAAATCTCCAAGGGTATAGTTTGTATTTTAAAAAATCAAGAAAAATCTTTACTTACAATTGATATTACAGCCTTAGTGATATGATACTGTTAGTCCATTATACCCCGATTATTTATGTTTATATTGGCATTGATAATCTAGGCTTCATGACCTGTTAGCTGACATTTTATTACCAGTAACTTTGTTGTTGCAAAGTCATGTTAGCAAAATCTCTTACTAAATAGCTAAAAAAATAAATACATCAAAAACAATCCCCCACCCTGTTAGCTATTAGTTCCATGTCCTGCTTGCTAATATCTAGGTCCTCAATTATTAACTTTGTGTTGTGCTAGCTTAAATTGAACTGTTGTTAGCTTAGCCTCAAGATTTTTGCACTGATGTGTTGGCTTCATGTTCTGTTTCCTGACATTTTATGCTAACCAGCTTGACATACATAATATTAGCTTTGCGCAAAGTTAGTTGAAGATCGACTGCTATTAGCTTAATCTGATACTATTAGCTTCAAATTTTATAGCTAGCTTAATATATATTTGCTGTGTGAGCTGAGTATATGAGCTGTGCATAATATCCCGTTAGCTTATGTTTGTTGTTAGCTAGCTCAACAAATATTATCTTGGCTGTGTGCTAAGTTAGCTTTTAATTTAATGTCCTGTTGTCCAGATATTTGATTGTAGTTATTTGAATATATATTTCGATAGCTTTGTGACGTGTTAGCCGAAGATAGACTATTGTTGGCTTAGTGCTTGATGTGCTTAATGCTATTAGCTTCTTTCCCTGTTGGCTAACATTAGTTTGCTTGTGTTTACATCACGTGTCAAAAGTGTTCATGTCAGTGTCATAGCAACGAAAATAAACAAGGAACTTAGGAAAAATACAACAAAAAAGTGTCAGTAAATTAGCAAAATAGACACAATCCACTGTCAGTAATTCAGTGCAATATAGTAAATGCAGACTTTCCAGCTAATTACAGATGTCGGGGTTTTTATTTTGCAAGATTTAAGTTGTTAACAAATCATATAAATGTTATATAATCTGTGACTTAAAGGTGATGGGTGTAACTATCTTGAATAAGGTGTTAAGCTTCTTATCTCAGCAAGTTAACTCACTTTCATGTCCATGTGTCATGTGTGCTGCCAGCAGCTCCAGTCCACTAACGTTATCTGCCTGTCCTGAATGCTGATATTTGCAAACTAGCAAGCCAAAAAATGTGCATAAATCACTCTCTAATCCCTGTCACCAGCAGCAGTTTTCACAGAGAATTAGACTGAGTGATGTTTCAAAGTAACTTGGATGCCAACAGCCAATTTTCAAGGTGTAACAGAAACATAATATGACAAATTACTGCTCCCACAGAGTCATAATTAGAGCTAATAATGTTAGTTTCTGAGTTGCTGCTGTTTGTAGCTCGGCACCGCTGTGAAGTGAAGTGAGCATCAGATTCCTGTCATGGCCCTCTGAACTTGGAGTGAACTTCTCTCTTTTTCCTCCCATCTTAACGGCCTGACGCTAACTCATTTTTCTTTTGGAAAGTATTGATCTTTCTCTCCCCGGCTGCAGCTATGAATAAATCACAGGAAAGTGACAAAGCGACTGCTGTGGCTGGCAGACGCTGAAGGACTGAGGGGTAGGAGGAGGCTGAAACTGGACTGTTCGAAGCGAGGGACACCTGGTCACCATTACAGCTGCTGTGTTGGCCTAGTTACATGAAACAATAAAAATTAAAATAAAAAATGCTGTTTTTTAATATCACAGCTGTGCTCGTGTGTAGATTTATCTCTCAGCCTGTTTCTCTATCAAAGAAACAGAGACCAAGTGGTAGTGATGTGGACTAATTCAAGTCTCCTTTGATGCTGTTTTTATCTGACTGACCCATAACTTTTATGTTTCAATTTCTCAGGCAGATTTATGGGAATAGTCCAACTCATACTGGATTTATTTCTCCAGGAGAGGTGCGGTGATTTTAACATGATCAATGATTGTAATCCTACCTAAGGCGTGTATGCAAGTAATCGTTCACTCCAGTAACTACAGTCACAATTACATACGATTGCAGGTTATATCATGTTAAGCTCAATACTGCCCACTGTGGTTATGTAACTCTTCTAAAACACATTTAAACATGCTGGGTGGTTTTGATTCAGAACTGGGTAAATATTGGGTACATGATGGATTAATTTAATGATGGGCATAAAAACAACACAATGTTGGATAAAATGAACAAAATGCTGAGTGAAAACAATGAAATATTGGGTAAACACAAAAAAATATTGAGTAAAAACAACAAAATGTTGGATAAAATGAACAAAATGCTAAGTGAAAATGAAATATTGAGTAAAAACAATAAAATACTGAGTAAAAACAACAAAATGTTGGATAAAATGAACAAAATGCTGAGTGAAAACAATGAAATCTTTGATAAAAACAAAACACTGAGTAAAAACCAGAAAACTGGCAAAAACTTTTCCTAAAAGAAACAAGGAAATGGGCAAAAACCAATAAAATGCTGAGTGAAAACAACACAATATTGGGTTAAAACAGCATCTTCCTGGGTTAAACTAACCCAGTAGTTAGTCCAGTACTGACCCAGTTAAACAACGCAGCATTTGTCAGTGTGCAGGAGTTTGTATTTTGGAGTTTGTGTCCTCTTGCATCACACCTCTCCCTCTGTGGTCGGCGGTCAGTGGTGTTGTTCATCATCTCCCTTCAGTCTGGCCGTGAGGTGGATTTACGTTTGTGCTGAGTAAGCACTACCCCAGCCACGCCCCGCCAAATCAAATGCCACGCCATCTCCTGAGGTATTAATCACACGCAGACACACAAACACGCACACATCCAGGCCCATAAACACAAAAGAAAAACGAGAGGAAAGGTCAGTGGAGCCCTCAGACTCTCACACTTCAGCTTCACGTGTTAAGTTTTCACAAACATGTTGTTTCTTGCCTTTAACAGCCGTTTGCATTCCTGTGTGTGTGTGAGTGCATGCTTGCAATTACATCCACGATTCTGGGAAGCATAAACAAATTTTTCATGATTCAAGACGAGTCATTTTTCTTGTTTTTCTGTTTCTCACTCACCCACCAGTCATTACGAATTCATCCCGTGAAGCCAAACATTGTTAAAACCCTCACAACTTTTAAGACCCGGTGAAGATGCACAGAAGTTTCCAAACAGCAACACGGTGTCTGACTTTATGGAAAATATATGTAAAATGATAGGTACAAGGGCTGGACAGCGTGTCTGAGTTTGAATGTTTTCCACAGTGTAAACACCGCGTAGCTTCAATTAAGACTCGCGACAAGCCGATGGAAAAAAACAGAAGGTTTGGATTAAGAGGATTTTTCTGAACTTAAAGCTGTTTTATCATCACATCTGCTGTGCTGGATATCAACAGAGGGAAATATATGAAGAGGAAATATATTAAAGATGGGAAATATCAAGACGGGTGTAACTCATTTGAATCTGAGGCAGTTAGACCTTTTTAAAAATGTCACTCTTGTGGTGATTATTACCAGGCTGATGTATGACTGATGCCATGGATGTGATGCGGTTTGATTACAGTTTTATTGCACAGTTTATCACCGCTACACAAGTCGTTGTCGCCTCGTCCACTGTGTGACTCTCGGTTTGAGCTGAACACAAGTTTGCATTGATATCTTGTTACTTTTAGGAGGTGTGGATCGTTTACAGCCAGCTGGACAAACACCGAGTCAGAGAGGAAGTGTGCATGTATGAGAGGCATGAGGCTGCAGCTGTAAAAGCAGCTACACGACAAACACATGATTGATTATTACACTCCAGTTGTGGGGCAACGATTAGTCCACTTTGCAGACATTGATAATAAAAAAATGTGACAATTTTTCAACGGAGTGAAGCATCTTTCTAAAGGTGTTTCTGAATGAAGTATCCATCTTAGCACATCATTTAAACTGCAAGCAGCTCATGCTAAATTCAAAAGCTGATTGCCAATTAAGAGTGATTAATAATTATGTAATTCATAATCCAATTAGGCGACTAATCATTTCAATAACTGATGATTAATCAACTCTCAGAATAGTCTGCAGTCTACGACAGTCAAAGACAGATCATTAAAACCACACCAAGGCAGGATTATTTTGCCAAAGTAGCACTTTTATTTTAACTGACCTTAAAGAAGCAAACGTAATACTCAGAAACAGACACATGGAGACTACATGGTGAAATAAAGTGGATTTCTATCTATCAAAAAAGATGTCTGAAAGTTTTGGGACCACTTGCATTAGTGACATTCATGTCAATCATATTGGCAGCAACATCAAAATCAAGTGTGTTCACTTTAGGAGAATATTTATCTGTGTGGCCCATCAGTGAAAAATATAAGACCAAGTATTTGTCCAAAAAATATAAAACAACAGGAAGTTCACACCAACAGCTGGATTGTGGGATAAGTTTCAGTCAGTGTGTGTAGGAAAGGAAAAGATGATGAGAAGGTTTGAATGAATTAACCCAAATGTTTAACTCTTTACATACTGGAGGTTTCTAGACTCTATATAGAAATGGACGAAGCAATTGGCTCGCAAACATTAGATCAATGGAGTCCAAAAAAAATACCCCCGATGGCCACTAGATGCTGGCTCCAATTGACCTCAGTTCAAAAATCTTAATTTTCAGTCGTGAAATACTTCAGTCGAGTCAATACATGTTTTCCACAAGTCAATCTGATGTCATTAGATAAAATTAACTCTTCTCAGAGATCTGGTCTGAAAATCATTTCATCATTAAGGAGATATTAGGCTTCAAAAAGTGGATGATTTAGGGGCGTGGTTAGTTTGACTGACAGACCTGGTCTCCAATGAGAGCAGCACTGGAGTGTCCTTGGATTCAAGGGTTCTATTCAGGACAGACCCGCCTCATCACTCCTCCCTTCAAATCCAAATATGGTCACGTCTGGCTCCAAACAACCAACCAAACTCCTGGCTTCAAAATGCGAGTCCACAAACCAACAGATGACCTCACGTTACCTTTATCCATACAGTCTATGGGTCGATCTGACTGTAGTTAGCCTGACACTAGATGGCACTTTAAGTCTAAATGGTAAATTTTTATGGACACTCAGCCTCGTACACTTGTCATAAGTAGGACAAATTATCCACAGAGACATTTACAAATCGTTTTTTTTTTATACCAGGCTGTAAACATTTCTGCTGTAAAGTTAGACATTTTAGATTGGAGGTCTACTGGGAGTGTCTCGCTTTTGAAGCCTCAAGTGGCCATTTAAGGAACTGCAGTCACTTCATGGTGACGTTCAAATACCAAACTCCTAACTTCAAAACCAGTGGGTGACATCATGTTACTTTCATCCATTCAATGCACAGTCTGAGGTTAAAATGTAAGCAGTCAGTATTTTGAAAAGAGGTTATATTGTGATATTATAAAAATAGCTGTTGTGCTTTGTTTCTGTTAAATTTATTGGAGCTGTTGAGAATCGTAGAAAGTAAAAAAAGTTCTATTTCAGTCTTCAGATCTCACACTAACCTGGTGAAGGGAAAAGAGAGACGTGTAATACTTCAAAAATCTTTCACTGGTCTCTAATCCTGAGAGTCTGAGCTTGTGTATTTGTGCCTCCACCTGTGGATCTGTTACTCACTGACCTTGGATATTTTTTTCAGGCATCATTTTCAAAAGCAAACCCGAACCTCGAGGGGTTAAATAAAAACTCAGCTCGTCTGACCTCAGATTTTTCTTACTTTCCATCTCTTTTCACTCAGCTGTAGTAACCTCTTTTCTTGGGAGTCAACAAACAATAGATGCAACACGAGCCTCAGGCTACAACATTGACTGTGTTGGTTTGAATATTTGAAGGCTTTGATTTTAATAGGCACATTATCACAGTCACAATCTCACAGATGTTTTTGGTTTGGGTTTTAATTTGTGGTCCACTAATGTCCAGATAAAATTTCATGACAAATTATCCAGTTGATTAAATCTGGACCAAAGAGCTGGACTGAATGACCATCTCTACAGTAGTGGATAAAAATAGCAACCAGAGCATTATCTGCTGCTCCTACTAATAGCTGTAAGAGATACTGTCGGATCGTCATGTGTATACACACCCGGGCTGTTTCCCTTATTCAATACATCAACACTGGTGTTCAGACATGTTGTAATGCCATGGTTGGATGTAAACCCACTCACAGAGAAAAGGGGAATAAAAAAAAAAAAAAAGACAAAGACTAATGGACAGTAGCGATCAAAAAAAGACACTCAGACAAAAACTAATCTCATCCATCTGCACAGGTCAGATTTCACTCCGGAAATGGGTTTTCTTTCTCTCTTCATTCCTCATCGATCCTCCTTTCTATTCACCTTCTCTTGTTATTTCCATCACTCCCACCTTTCTCTCTCCTTCGCTGAACGGATGGATGTGAAGATGCGAAATAAAAAAGCCAGCTGGGTTTTGCTCTTGCTGTTCTTTTAAGGAGCAAAACACTCTGAAGAGAAGACCAAAGCAACACAAGTTAGCAGTTTAATCCTGTATTAGACTCAAAAATTAAAATGTTTTAAAACTGGAATAGTGATTTTTCCAGTTTCAGGAGAGAATCGTCCAATCAGCTTCTCTTCTGCGACTTTTTTTTTTTTGTATTATCAGTTATTCTCTCGGCTACAACCTGAAGATGAAGTCATTTATCATTCTCACCAGAGCAGATGTCGTTGAGCTCATTGATTTCTTCCTGAACTCTGAGGAGGAGGATGTCCTGCAAGATTTCCTGCTGCTGCTCCTCGTCCTCCACCCCGAGAAGCTCCAGGTGATGATCCTTCAGCCTCAGCAACGCTCGGCCTGGAAAACAAGAGCAGTGATACCAGTAACTCACTGGTTTGGTCTCCCTGTGATACATGTGACAAAAATGTACATCTACTCACAGACTGGAGATAGAAATGGACGAAGCAACCAGGGCTAAAAAATGAGGCCAATGTGGAAGTGCAAAAAAGTGCAATACTCCCAAAGGCCACTAGAGGCTGGTTCCAGTAAACTCTGGCTACAATTGACTTTAATTCAAAAATCCTCAGTCAATACATTTGTTGCACAAGTCATTCTGACGTCATTAGCTGGTGGTCCATCAGGAAATCATTTCAGCATTAAGTAGAAATTGGGCTTCAAAAAGAGGATCATATCCAAATATGGTAAAAAAAGAGGAATTCAGAGGTGTCATTAGCTTGATTGTCACCAAGAAACAATGGAGGAGAAGCAAATTGTTGCCATCTGTGGTCGACCAAAACATTACGACACAACTTTAACACTGTACCGAGATAAAACAATAACAATAATTGCAATCTCGTTAATTGTTGACGGTGGAAGTGGCGGTCGCCGTGGTTACTGGGAGTGGTGCAAGGTGAAAATTTGTGTCTTGTTTTTTCTGAATTATACCCACTGGGCAGTGTCCTCATGTTTAAGGATCAGATCCGCCTCCTCACTCCTCCCTTCATATCCAAATATGGTCACTTCTGGTTCCAAAAAACCCAACATGGTGACATTCAAAAGATTTGTCGAGTCTATGTACAGCCGATGGTAAAACATCAGTATTCAAACCAGTAAAACTTAACATCTACGTGACGTATGGATTTTACATTTAATGCATGAGCTGTACCTGATATAGCGTGTTTGATCACAGCTTTATGCAGCAGGTTGATGTGGTCAGGATACTGCTCCTGAATCCACTCCAACACCTCCTCCACCGACCAGGACGACGCTCGTGTTGACAACCCCATCGCCCCACGGCCACATCAGCAGCAACCTGAAGGTAAAGAAAGACCAAGAAAAAGTAGGAACATTTAAACTTGTTCTGAAAATTAACATCTCGAATATTTATGCAAGCTTTGCTCATTTAACAAGGACTAATATTTAGTATTTAAGTGCTCTCTATAGGCTTCTACCTACCAGGTAAAGATAATTAAAAGGTGTCACACAACACTTCCCTCTGGTGCTCGTCTTTGCTATATCCTCAGGTTGTTCTTCAAGCTCAACTTTTTATTAAAGGTGTCTGTGCCAGTTTGTAAACATCCATCACAGTCTACAGCTTGATTTTCTGTTCACCTTTGACCTTCTGCTCCTCTTGTATCTATGTGAACACAGTCTCACCGAGGTATTGAGGGATTATTACATTTCAGGTGATCCACGTTTGAGTTTTACCTCCAAGTAAAGCAACTTCAAACGGTAACTGAATTAATTTCAGCTTGTTTACAACACATATAATCACCTGAATATTAAAATCTCTCAGTCTGTTAAGTGAATATTGAATTTCAATATTTTATTTTAATATCTCTACTCAAGCAGGAGTGAGCAACAGCAGCAATATTAAGTATTCAACTTTTGTACTTTTTAGTAGTTAGCACCATATCCTCTCACTGGTGCTAGCAAGCTATGGTAATTTACCAACAATTCAATTAGAAACTTGTGACTGCTACGATTTTTACAGCATATCACTGAACATGGCTTCAGTTTGGTTGCTAGGTGACGATAAACAAATATCTGTTCTGGAGTTGCTGTGTTGTGTTTCACAATGAAGCACAAAGGCCAGCAGGTGGAGTCCCTTCTTTTCAGAGAGAAGCTACAGTACGTGGAGGTAACGTTATCGAGTAATGTTAGCTAGCTAGCTGTGGTGTTTTGTTGTGTTCCAATCAGATTGCTCCAATCATTTTGTCCCGCCTACATATCTTGTTGCATCACATCACGATACAGACATTATACTCTCGACTTTAAAGCCTTGCATCCCAAATGGATCCACAAATTTAGGGCTTAACATTTAACTTGGGACCGATTATTTTCAAGGTAATGATAATAGTTTATTCTTTACGATATATTTTTTTAAATTGCAAAAAAAAATCCCCAAAACCCAAGATGTTGTTTTCTAAGCCCTTGGCATGTTTGTCCGGCTGTTCAAAATCCAAATACATTCAATTTATAATGATACAAAACAGAAAAGCAGCACAACACTCACATTTGAAAAGCAAATGTTCGATTTTTTTTTTTGCTTGACAGATTGTTTATCACGGTGGTGTGCCATTGTGTGCCAGAAAAACTCACCAACACATTTTTGTGAATAAAAAGAAAAATAAAAGCTAATAATTATAGGTTCTGTCACTGCCGACCAACAACACAACGCTGATAAAAAAATAACAAAGTGTGTGTCTGTGATTATTAAAGTTCACCAGAGCGGAGTTTGAGCTCAGCAGTTTGGCCGTCGTCGCTGTGAACGTCCCCTCGGCAGCAGCTCACTGAAGTTTTGCTCCAGGCACATTAACTGAAGACATTTTTGTCTGTGGTAGACATTCAAAATGTGAGGAAATGTCATTTCTCTTGATATTTGACGCTTCGGATTAAATTTCCTTCACATGTGGTGTCACCTACTTACTCCGTATAAGCCTATTTTCCGGTGATTCATTCGACAACCCCCTGAACATGATGACGAATAGCTGAGCGGGGATGATGGATTCCTCCACAGCGAGGTGAAGTCAACCAACTCCGACACTCGGAGGTCAAAAAAAAAAAAAAAAAGTTTTTCCAAAAAGTTGCCTCCGGTTCATTTGGCTTCCCTCCCAGCCATATCCTCCAGGGCTGCACTGCTATAGGGCAAAAAACTGCTAAACTGTTGATGTGACCTTTTCAGCAGGCCAGGCTAGTTATTAGGTTGTAAATACAGGAATGTAATTTCCCGTGTTAATTAAGGGGGGTGCGTGATTGGCCGAGGCAGTAACGAGGTCCCGGCGGAGTAATTGACATACAGAAAGGGACTGGGGCAAAGAGACAGAGGAAAGTTCCCCCTCAGAGTCGGGGTGAGCTGAGGGGAAACAAAGCCTCGCTGTGGTCTGTGATGTTGGTTTTAAACCTGAGGACAGCATTTCTTAAAGCATATAGCTGCTAAACTGAGCCCCGTGGGACTATTTTTATAGGGGCATAAAGCGACTGTATATACAGCTTGTCTTATTTGCTCTGAACCATTTCATTTAGGTTCACGCCGCACAGTTACAACTAAAACAGGACTTGTAAACAAAAGTAATATCCAGCAACAAGCGGGGTGGGAAATTGGCTTTTTGTACCACTTAGTGATAGTGTGCCGGATTTATACATTGTACAAGTTTGTAAGTTATTAAACCAAAGAAGTCATTTTTCCACTTGAGTTGGCTTGTTTGTCTGTCTGTACATAGTTTTATACAATTTTAATCCAATAATAATATATAGCAGGGGTGTTCAGTTCTCTTCTAGAAGTGATGGATGTGTATCTACATATAGGGGCTTTGATATGATTCAGAATCAGTACGTTTTTCATATGAGGATTTGAAGCAACTCATTGCAATGTGATGTGATATGATGCGATACAATACAATGTGATACGATATGAAACATTACAATATGATATGATGCGGTACGATGCAGTACAATACGATGCCATGTGATACGATACGATATTATACGATACGATGCGATACCATACAATATGATGTGTATCCATGGAATACAACACAATATGATGCCATGCGATACGATACGATATGATGCGATACCATACAATATGATGGGTTTCCATGCGATACAATACAATGATACAATACAATATCATTCGATGCACTTCTTTCCCGTTGCTTAAAGTCCCTCATTTTCCTTCATTAAATTACAAAATAAAATAATTGAAGTGGCAACAGTTGGGACTTGCTGATCCCAATGGAAAATAGAAAATGTCATTGTGTTTACTACCTCTACATTAGACATAGACAAAAAATACTCTCTATATGAACAAACATTTTTACACAATGAATATAAACTTCCTGTCCACGCCTCCCTTCTTTAAGTAACATGAAAGAATGTCACTGTTTCAATAAACCAATTAATAACTTTAAAATCAAGCCATTCTCCCATTTATATTACATTTACATTGACATACACTCCTAGTTTAGTTGATTTTTAGCCTTTGATAGCAGATGATAGCTGATAGCAACACTGCTGAACAAATCTTGATGTTTTGTTTTGCTTTTTGTTTTAAGAGGTATTATCAAAGGAATACATTATTATATTCATATTAAAAAATAGGGACCAGTAAAACACCACTGCTGCATCTATGAGCCAGAGAAGAAGTGATAGCGATAGTGAAAGTTTTAGATACAAACCAAAAACAGTTAAATGTTTCGGCTCTTTGGGTAAAATTTTGTCACATCTTGATGGACTTTGTTGAAAATCTACACACCTTGGTGGAGGTTTGCGCTCTTTAGGTGCTTTCTAGATTCCTTGTGTTTAAGCATGAATCCAAACTGATGTGTTTTAATCTGAATTAAACACACTGAGCTGCTGGGCTTGAAGGGCTTTAAGCGTTATTAACCCAACTGAAACACTGCTTCTTCTTGGCCTGATGTCTCGTATCATCTGCTCCCGCTGCCAACTTCTGCCTCTAGTTTGTTTTATTGAGCTTCAGGGTAGAAAAGTTTAACAGTGTGGGCAGTTCTGTTTGTTTTTCTTGGCAACTTGATTTCATATTCAACTACAGATGGCAAAAATACTAAAAACCAAATCTTCTCTTCTGCAAATTTGATAGGAATCAGCCTTGTGATCTTTTAAATCCTCCTGCTTTGTCTGGTTTAGCTAACAGCCATTTAATTGAATTTATTACAACCTTAAATAGAGTAAAAAACTCAGGAGTAATACCTGACAGTTCAGCTTGAAGCCGAGCAGGAGATGACTCCCACAGGTCTTACTATAGCTGTATGTATGTGCGTGGTGCTGAGACAGCGAGCACATACCCAGAGTTTGTGTTGTTCAGCGCTACAAACACAAACTCTGCTGAGAGTGACTTTCATACAGACTCGCCATCCTCGACACGTCCAGTGCTGAACAGAATATCAAACAATCCACTCAGATGCTTTGGTTCACATAGCAAAAATCACACAGTAGTCCACGAACTCCACATAGAAATGGACAAAGCAACCAAGTGCAATGCTCCCAACAGCCACTAGAGGCAGACTCCAAAAAACTCCAATTGACTTCAATACAAAAAGTCATGAAATATTCAACACATTTTTTCCACAAGTCATTCTGATGTCATGAACTAAGATTAATTTTTCTTTTCAGTGATCTGGGGATCCATCTAGGAAAAATAATAATTAAGTAGATATTAGGTCAAAACAATTAATATTTAGGGGCGTGGTTAGTTTGATTGATAGGTCTGGCGTCCAATGAGAGCAGTGCTGAAGTCGAGTCTTATACTCATTGGGCAGTGATCTTGGGTTTAAGAGTCAGATCCACCTCCTCACTCCTCCCTTCATTTCCAAATATGGTCAGAAGACTTCACAAATCAACGAGTGACGTCACATTTTCTCCATTCATTCTAGATAACTTCAATGTCCATCCATCCATCCATCCATCCATATTCTACCACTTATCCGAGGTTGGGTCACGGGGGCAGCAGCCTAAGCAGGGAAGCCCAGACTTCCCTCTCCCCGGCCACTTCGTCCAGCTCTTCCCGGGGGATCCCGAGGCGTTCCCAGGCCAGCCGAGAGACATAGTCCCTCCAGCGTGTCCTGGGTCTTCCCCGGGGTCTCCTACCGGTGGGACATGCCCTGAACACCTCACCGGGAGGCATCCTAATTAGATGCCCAAGCAAAGCAAACTTAATTAAGACAAACAGATACTGGTCATTTGGTTCTGTTTTGTTGTGGTTTTTCTTTGATCTATACAGTCTTGGTCTTGTCTCGGTCTCGATACTCTCTAGTCTCAATTATGTCTCGGTCTTGGTTTGTACAGTCTTGACTACAACACTAGAGTAAGTTAAAAGGGAGAGAGATGTACAGAGATGAAATGTATGATGTAGAGTGTGAAGGATGAACATCTGGAGAGCAAATGAACACAAAAGGTAAAGATAAACTGCAGTGGAGGACTCGGGGGGATACTCTTAAGTAGAGTCTCAATGACCGTGATCCCACACAAGCAAATCCGTCTTCCAGAGCAAACTGCTGCATGTTGGCATTTTAGGACAAGTGGCATTTTGATGGTGTCACCAAGGACATACATACAGAGCAGTCAATAGCTTTGTATTAACTGTTTCATAAAGCTCACAATTGAGAAAGAAAATTAATAGAACAACATATTCAAAGTTGCGTTAGTCATATGCCAGATCACACGCAGGAAGGAAGGTAGAAACCATAATAACCAGACCAATATTTGTTGATAAATGTCAAGCGTTTTAAGAATCTTTTCAGTCAATTGAAATGTCAGAAATGTTTCTTGGATTGTGGCGATTGAGCAGGAAGAGACTACTCCCACCAGGCCGGTCCAGCAAATGCTTATGCATGTACAGTATGAAGCTATTATTTGTCATTCTGCAGTGAAGGTAGGATCCATCTTGATTTTCCTCAGGGTAGTAGCCAAATAATTACGGATTCAGTGAAGTGAAATACAACATTTTCTGTGTGTATTTACATTTGTGCACAGAGGAGCCCTCCCTGCTCCTGTGGGTCTGAAACACAGCACGCATTATAATCGAATTTTTATAAACCATGCAGGAGAAAAATAAATAAATAAATAAATCTGACTCACTGGTCTCTTTTGTGAGACACCCCAGCTTCTGTTTTGAATGTCTTTGAAAACGACACTCCATTTATTCCCACACCAATATCAATGAGTGGCCATGCATGTCACAGGACTAACCATCCGGAGCTCAATGACTCCTTTACGTGTCGACAAGAGGAGCTGGCATCGAGTTCAGCATTCAGCGGACGAGCTACTCAACCAGCTGAGCCCCGGCTGCCTCCACATGTGTCCGACTTGGCCGAGCGCAGAATAACCTCACCGCTGAAACACAAAGCGCAAATTACACAGCACTGAAGTTGATATTCATTTCCTTCCAGTGGGGATCTGTGTCTGGTCGTGTTCGTTATACTTTACACACATTCACGCAAAACAAGCCAACACGCGCTCATCTGGAGTGAGGAAGAGATAGCAGTCTCTACCCACCACTTCTCAGTGCAGTTAAAAGGGCACTTCAAGGGCTCGCATCTGGTTTTCTCCTTGAACTTTATCACCAGACAGAGATGGCATTATGTTCTTATCTCAACAAACAGAGTGTGTGTGTGTGTGTGTGTGTGTGATGACATTAAGGTTTTATCTGTACACATGGAGCTGGAAGCACAATCATTATAGAGCATTACGGCTAAAGGACTGAAAGGTTGCTTGTTTGTGTGTGTGTGTGTAAATGTGTGTGTGGGTCTGCGTGTAAGGAGCACAATAGGTTAGCACTATTGACTGCTCCTAGTACAGCCGCTAATGGGGATGCCAGGAAGTACTTTAGAGATGATACGAGTGTGTGTGTGTGTGTGTGTCAAGCTTGTCATCGCAATTGTTTTCAGTTTGCCAGTGTGCTTATCTGTTGCCTCTTTGCCTCTCCTCTCCTCTGCCATGCACTTAAACACACATATGTACACACACACACACACACACACACACACACACAGAGGCATGCCACAGATCAGTGTATTAAAAGATGAGGCCCACCCATAAACACAACCAGTTTCTACATTCTTCATGAGGTGAGGGTGCAGTGTTTTGAGAGTAATATTGTACAGTAAGTGGGATAAAAAATAAATTAAAAGAAATAAAATACTTCCTCCTCATTCTTCCTCTCCTCCCTAAGCTTCAACTGTTGCATCCTGTGGTAATTCTTTTACTCAGTTCCTAATGGGATTTATGTTTTTGGAGATATACTTGTAGAAATGAAATGTTCTTGGTTAAAAAAAGAGGGAGGATTGGAGAGAGGAAAAAAGAGGAGAGACAGAAGGAGAGGAAGCATAATAATAAAATCAGAAAGAAACAAGAATGCATAAGAGAGAGAGAGAGTGTGAGGAAGAAGGAAACATGAGGAGATGATCATGGATAGGAGACGTGGGGATAAGACAGAGGGACAGATAAAAGCATGGATTGCTTCAATAGATACCACAGAGTTGCTGTAAGTACAGTAGCTTGCTAACGGCTGACAATAAAGGCAAAGGGTTTATTTCCCAAAAGCCTCTTATGGTATATGGCTGAATGGACACAAACAACATTGAAGCTTTTAAGAAGAGCATCGGACATCTCCACCGCTGTGGGATGTATTTTGTATAAACAGTGTCTTTGCAACAGTTTGAACAGAAAAATACAAAATAAGTATCGTTTGATCTCCAGATACTCACTGTGTAATTTCTGTCCTGTGATTATTATCATTTTTTAGCCCAGATTTTTATGTGACCAGAGATTTGATCACATCATCTACAATGAAGTTTTCCACTGTGTAATCCCTCGGAGTCTCCCTGACTGCAGCTGTAGGTGGTGTAGCACGATGGCAGTCGACCACTCTCTCCGTTATGCTGTGTCAAGAAAAACATACGCACAGTCCAATTTTCAAACGCCCCTGACCCATGGAGACCCCCTGTTGTGTGTCTCTATAAAGTGATGTGTATTTATTGTGTGCACAGGTGAGAGGTGTTTGCAGGCGTGAATGTGGTTTTCAGGATGAGTGCTGTGTTTGTGCCTTGAGCTTTTTGATGTAGGTAAAAATCACCCATTCATTTAGCTCTTTATTGCTTAATCTATCTGTCACATGGGATATCTGAAACAGCCTGAACTGTGTCCTGACCTTACTTGCAGAGCAGTTTCACCACACTATCTCAGCATTTTCAGATTTACTGATTGGTGACAGGGGTTCAATGAATAGTCTATTTACTGCTGCCTTGTGGTTTCATTTATATATATATATATATATATATATATCACCTTT
>OOFC01016839.1:5002-25552 GCA_900323345.1 Pseudochromis fuscus
CATGTGGTCTAGACAAAGCAATAGTCTTGAAGTTATTTTGAGAAGTGATGGCCTATTTCAATGTCAAAATAAAAAACAAAACAAAAACCAACAGAAGAAAGCTCATTTGTAGTCCTAAACATATTTAGGATGTTTTTTTGACTCACTTTTTGTCTTTTCCACGACGTTAATACTCTCTCCTACAGCGCCTTACAATTACATGCCAAAGCCCAATTATGTAAATTAGGTGATGACGTCATTTAGAGACTTCTAGCGACTTTTAGGACAGCCAATAGCTACTTTACTTACTAAGGAGTTGACAACACTGGTCGAAAGTGTGGCTTCATTTTAGTAGAAAGAGCGGCGAACGTGGAAAATGCAACATGGGTTCCTGGACGCGTCCACGCATCCAAATCACGTGGCAGAGTTGCAGTGATGTAGCAGCAAGACGGAGCCTCGCAGAATCACCGGTTCAACTTGTGCCAAAACTGCAGATGTCAAACTAACTAGACCAAGTCAATCCAGAGTTATGATAAAAAAAAATAAACATATTTTTCGTGAATCTGGTGCGCGTTTGATGCATGAAGAATCAGAAACACGGGTGATTTTATAGAGCGTGCTGAGTCGTGTTTTCAAAGTGAAAGTGAAAGCCTGGTGCGTGTCTGTGCCCGTTAGATACATGAGGTGACAGAATAACTGGCGACTGTATTCAAGCGCTCCGTGCTGTACAATCAGTTTGCATAGAGAGTGCACATATCAAGCTAACTACCAGTTTTGAAACTGTGTTGATAAACTGAGTCAGTGATGAAATGATAAACAATAAATGTCATGTTGTCCGTGAATCTTGTAATGTTTGAATAATAGACCCAAACTGCAACACAGGGTTTTTTGTTTTTGGAATCGAAATAAGGAATCGTTAGGAACCTGAATCAATAAGCAGAACTGAAATGGGAATCAGATTCATAAAAACCCTAATGATATCCATCCCTCGTCATGTGTCACATGACTGTGAAACAGGTCAGTGCATGTAGTGTATGTACCATACAGACAATGGTGGAGAAGACAATTGATGGTGACGTGAAACAAACAGGAGTCACTGATGTAACTGTGAAAAACAAGTCAAGGCTGTTCAGTCAACATAAAGTGAGAGAATCATTACATACTGTGAGATTTTAATGTAATTATTCAACAACCAATTAGAGCATTTCACTGTTTTCTGTTGTATCCATAGCAACAATAAAGCCCCATCTATACTTGTCATTTCACATTTCTTTCATCAGTCAAATCCAGATTTAAAAAAAGGATGATTTCATTTACATTTATGCATAGATATGGATCTATGTTGGAAGGATTATCACCTTCATTACAGTCTGTCTGTCTGCACCTGAAGCTGTTGGAAAGTTATGTGAGTTACAGCTCATCAATTATTGTTACGTCCCCTAATCTCCTAGACGAGGGGTCGGTAACCCAGAGCAGCTCCCTCATCCCTCTGCACTGACTCCCTGTGTCTGTGGAGAATAAATTAGGATTTAATTTAAATTTATTTTTGTTTATTTTTTAATGTAATTCTAAATTTGAAGATTGCGGTGCTTTGTAACATTAAAATAAAACGTGTTTATTTTCTGTTTTCCTTTTTTTTGTTGCTGAAAAAGTTCTTCACAACCATGACATGTGCGACACGTGCAGTTCATTGAGGTCTGTGAGTGTCTGAAGGAAACATTTAATGCTACGTGGGCAGAGTCATTTGTTTTTACTGCTTACCACTCTGCTAACATATGGTGAGAAACTGGCAAACATCAAAGAGTCAAATGTTGAGACTTTTCCAGAATAAACACACAGTCTACACTGAATAATATAAATATAATATATGGAGCTGAGAGAAAAATAATCAGTTTCAGACCTGATGAGGAAGGTCGATCTGAGCAAAAATAATTTCAACACATGGATGAAGTCTTGTTAGTTATGTGGCTGCTCAGGAAATAATCAGGCACAGGAAGCTGTTAACAGATGGAGAATATTAACAGAATCATTGATTAAAGCTTGAGAACATCTAAAAAACAAGAGTGAAATTGACAGTTTCACACAGAGAGGCATATCTCTGATTTTCTGCACAAAGACTGAACCATAAAAATGGAAGAAACCATTATCCGACAGCAAATTAAAGACATCAGTTCAGCTGTGGTGCACTACTAGGTCCACACAGGTGTAGTGCAGTTCTGCCGACACATGAACGATGCTGGGCCACAGGAAGAAATGATTGAGCTGACGCCACTAAAAGGCCAGACATCTGTGGACATCTGTGAGGCTGTCTTGGAGAGTTTAACAGCCAAACAAATAAACACCACCCACCTGGTGTCATGGCTCCTGATGGAGCACCGAACATGACAGGAGGGTTTTGTGGCTTCACTGGATAGAAAGCTGCTCACATTTCACTGCATCCTGCACCAAGAGGCACTGTGAGCTCAGACATCTCCTCCAACATGCACAGAAGTAATGGATGTTATCGTGATCATCAAATACCATCACTTCTGTTTGTACTGGATGAGGTGGAGAGCAGGTACTCTGATCTCCTGCTGCACAACAAAGTCTGGTGGCTGTCCAGAGGGGTGGTGCTGAAACGCTTTGCACATGTCTGGAAGAGGTGAAAACTTTCCTGAGCGGGAAAAGCTTCACTTCATGGTTGATATGTTGAACACGACTCTTCAGGGGAAACAGCTCTGCACTGACATGATGTGTGTTTCTAGTTTGTTTTTTCCCGGGTTCTTGTGTTTAGTTTTGTGATTTATTTTCTTGTGCTTGTTCTTTGGTTGTCATGTCCTTTTAGTTTGGTGTTTCATGTCCTGCGTGTTTTCAGTGTTTTCTGTTTTGTCACTTCCTGTTTTATTTTGAGTCTCGTCTCTTGTGTTCTTGTTTCCTGTTGGTCACACCTGTGTTGATTGTCTCGTCTGCACAGCCTTCCCTGATTGTCCTCTCCACCTGTGCTCCATTGACCCTCGTTACCCTGGTGTATTTAACCTCCTGTGTCTCTTTGTCTTGTGCCAGTTTGTTGCCATGCTAGTGTCTAGCTTTCAGTCGTTTCCTGTGTCTTTGCACTCACGTTTTACGTCCAGTGTCTTGTGATCCCCACTTGTTGTTTTGCTCTTGGGTTTTGGTTTTTCTCTTGGGCTTTTGAAGTTTTGGTTCTTCTAGTTTTCTAGTGTTTTGGATTTTAGTTTGTATTTTTCCCTGCCATTTTTGTGCAGCGCCTTCAGTTTTCTTCTTTTATTAAAGACTTTTGTTTTATTTGAAGATCTGCGTTTTGGGTCCTGTTTTCTCCTCCCACCTCCCTAACAGAAAGGTACGTGGGATGCACATAACTGCAGAAAACGGAGGATAAAAAACAGAATTTCAAGGAATTTACTGCCACAGTACAATGAATAACATGTTGAGCTGCAATATTCACTGAATCGTTTACTCACCTGACATTGTTGTGATGTGGTGTAGATGTGCAGAGCAACAGCTTTCAGAGAAAAGTGGATTATGTCAATGGTGTTGTTTCTTCTCTTGCAGATGACACCCGTTGTGGGCCAGGCTGATTAGCTGAAACTCACTTTTTACTAAGTCTAGGCTGTTGCAGAATGAAGCAGACAGTCAGTCTTCCAAGTTATCATATGTTTATTCAGCAAAACAAGACGAAATATAGCAGAAACATTGAGTCACCCCGGGCTGAACTGCTTCATGGCTGTGACAGTCTTCCTTTTATGTCATCTTGACGCTACCCAGGATCCTCCCTTGAAGCCTCCTTCTTTACCTATTGGAAAGTATCATTTTCCACCATTAAATATTAACTTCCCTGATTAATTGTGCCTTGCTATTGTAATGTCAAGGGTTCATGGTGATTAATGGATCACTTCCAATAAGGACGAGTAAGGAGCCCTAAGGTCCCAAAAGGTAATTTTTATTTTTTTTTTTTAAATCTTGTGCACACAAGATATTAAAACAATAACAAAAAACTCTCGGGTCACTGCTGGTTTTGTAGGCATTCAGCCAAATTATTTTCCGAGAGAAGCTGTCGATACATCCATTAATGCACACACCAAAGGGTTTTAACTTGTCATAACAATCACTGTGCCAGATGTAATTGGGTCCCTTTGAGAAGTACTGTCTCCTCTGAAGCCTCCACTGCTGTCTGTGTGTTGACCCCTCAGGATCAAGCTCAGCTAATATACATCTAACTTCTTCCTTTTTTGCTTTGAGGCCATTTTCTCAGCACTTCGTGAACATCCATTGATACCCATGCATCTTCCCTGGACCCTGTAGCTGCTCCTGGACAAAGTCAATGACACGGCCTAAATCTGCGTAGTCCTTGCATTGGCTGAGTCTGTTGTCCTTCAGCGTACACAGCAAAGAATTCCTGCTGATAATAATCCCATGTTTATGTGCAAGAGCAGCAAGAATTTCACGGTAGTACCTTCCAAGATTAAAATAAAACTTGATTATTTCAGTCCTCTCCATTATGTCCTAGCTGTGCTGTGAATTCATAGCAATTATCTTGTGCGCACAAGATAATTTTTCTTATGCGCAAAAGATAAAAAAAATTTTACCTTATGAAATCACTGTTCAAACCCATATCTACTCTTTATAAATTCCTATTTGCTTCTGAACCTGCTTCTGAACCTTACACTATCCTCTGTTCCCCTTTTTTAAACAACACCATGAGTAGAAAGCTCCTTCCCCTCTGAGAGGAAAGTAGCCTCCCTCCTGGATAATTGTTACGTCCCCGATCGTGGTCTAGGGGAAATGGGGTGTAACATAAAAGTGTGGTACACACACAAGGAAGTGCTTGGTTTCAAAAGCGAAGACTGTAGTTTATTTTACACAAAAGCCACAAACGTCAGGGAGAGCAAAAAGGCCAAAATAATAAAGAAAATTCCCCTAATTAGAAATTAAACCCACTCTAAACTAACAAAAGAAAAAGACAATTCTTCACCTCCCTGGCTATCACAGAAACAGGAGAAAAAGCGGGTTAAACAAAAATGGCAGCTCTCCCCTACAATGGCAAACAAATGTCTTCTCACTCATCAAAAACAAGAATCAAACAAAGGATCATGAAACACAGGGCAGCGCAGGAGCATACTCAGGCATCAGCAGAAACCATCAGGTGCAGCAGAGAGAGAGAGCCAGGCTCAACACCCAGTGCTTTTAAAGGCGAGGCTCCTGCCTTGATTGGCTGCAAGCTGCTGCTGGAGTAATTGGCTGCAGGCTTCTGCTGTGGCCTACTGGAGGACCTGGAGTTGAGGCCTTCAGATCCTGGAGAGCAGCACATCAAGATAAATACAAATACTAATACATTCCCCTGTGGAATGTAACAATAATGTTTTGCTCTTAGGTAGATTTTGCAGTCATGACTTTACTGCCAACTTTTGATTGAATAGCATGAACATTTTAATTATAGTATTAGTAGTAGTTATAGTGTAGTTATATAGTAGTTATAGTAGTTATAGTGTTAGCTTCTATTAGATTGTCCTGAAATGGAAATCCTTGGGAATGTAGTGATTCAGCCACCACAGTGTGGAAGGAAACTGTACAATGTTTAAATCAGTTACTTCAGTGTGATGATGAAAATTAGTTTTTTAGGTTTTCATGATGCTAATCTTTGTTAAGTTTTAGAAATAACATACATGTTCCATATATAATAATTACTTCTATTGGGAAAAAAGTTTAGTTTTAGTTTTTAATTTACTCCCTTAGTCCACATTTTATGAAATTTGAAATTGTAATTGTTGCCAGTCTGTGTGCTGATATTAGTGATAAAACAATGACAAGAAAGATAGACGTGTTTCATCATCTTTTATTGCTTCATTTTGTTACAACTGCAATTCTACCACTTAAATGCACTCAGTGATGGAAAGTACAGATTACTCTTTATTTATAATATTTTATTGTCCAAAGTTGTAAGGAATGCAGCTAGATAGCAGGGAGTTTGTTGAAGATGCAGACAGTCAGTTGATCTTCATAGTGCCGGTGGGCAGGTGGTAAATATCAGAAGCACCGTGTCATTGTTGTTAGGCTGGTAGCACAGGGCTGTGGAAAAATATAAAACTGATTAGATGCACAGACAAAAAGAGACAACTGAGCTAGTCACATTTATCATTATTAAAGCAAATTTAAATAAATATGACACAGTATTTGCTTTTGACCTCAGCACAAAATGAACCAGACCAGCAATAAAGAAGCAACGTTATTCCTCAGTTGGAACACACACACACACACACACACACACGTGCGCGCGTGCATCACCGCCCCATCACCCCACGTGTATAACCTACTGATGGGTTTGATATTTTGAGCTGATTTGTAGAGAACTGTGCTCCAGTAGGAGTTTTCTCCATGGGCCTTCCCATTCACCGACACCACGATTGGGCCACTGGTGGGGACGTCCTCATGTTCAAACCTGCAGAGATGACACAGGAAGCTTGGAGGTTGGTGACTGAGGACTCAGCTCATCCAAAACACTGTAACTGGCAACAAGTGCTTTGTTATCTTTGCTGCTGTAACAAACTTGTCAGTTATAGGACTGATAATATATTATTTTATATCATATCTTTAACTACAGTACAGGTAGACAAATTGCTACAAACCACAACAGGATTTCTGTGTGGATCATCACCAGGTCCATGCTGTGCTAAAGACATGTCAGTGTCAACTGACTTTGTTAATGGGATGTGTCGTCATGGAGGTCATCCTCATGTGTTCACTTAAACAAATGTTCTCTTTCAGCAGCTATCAATGTAACCAGCAGGATTTAGCATCTGTTCTGGCTTACAGTAGCCATGTAGAGGTTAATGATCATAATAATCATAAAAGTCATAAATCCTTAAAATGTATTATCATTATTATTATTATTATTATTATTACATTGATGATAATAATAATAATAGTAATAATAATAACAGTGTAGTTACTTCCAATGAGGGATGCTACAATATTATTATGTCATACTGTTTATAATAATGTATTCCTGGAAAAAAACTAACTCCACTCTCTACTCAATGAAATGCCACCAAAAACAGATTAAAATGAGCAAATCACAAACATGTGTATCTGAGGCATATACATGTTACTATGAACTAAATGACTGACGTTATACTTCTCACCTGAAGTCACGATTTTCTCTCTGAAAGTTTTCCAGCGAGTGAAGAAGGTTGGTATCACTGTTTACTGGAACTGTGAACGGAGGCACTGGGTCAGGGCCAATGCCCTTAATAACCAAACGAAAGGTAGGTCGGGTGCACTTAGCTGTAGAAAACAGAGGATAAAAAAAAACAGAATTTCAAGGAATTTACTGCCACAGTACAATGAATAACATGTTGAGCTGCAATATTCACTCGTTTACTCACTTGACATTGTTGTGATGTGGTGTAGATGTGCAGAGCAACAGTTTTCAGAGAAAAGTGGATTATGTCAATGGTGTCATGCATCAGCTTTTATAAGGAACCTATGAGGAAATGTACTGGAGAAATAGTTCTCATTGTTTGAGAAGGTGCAGGTTTTTGTTTTTGTTTTCACTGCTGATGTTTTGATTAGGCCAGACTTCCTCGTTTGGGGGAACAGAAGGTAGAAAGACTCGCTTTGCAGGAAGTTGTATAAGATTTAGTTCAAATGAATAAACTGATATTGGCAGAAGGGGATTTCCCAAGGACAAGGAAGGAGTTGAAACATCCTTCAGAGGCCAGAAGCAGGACAGCAGACTGAGGGCTGCTCAGTGCATTCAGACTTACACTTACAGAAATTTGTTATCAACTTATACCTTCCATCAAATATTATCACTTCTATAGGCGCAGATAGACTGACAGATACTGTCAGTATCTGCACATTCACTGCGCAGCAATAACTGTTTTCTAACTTCATTATTTGCATATTTTCTGCATCTCATGCATTCACAGTAAACACAGTATGAACTAACCCATGAGCACTTATTCTTCACAATTTTTCAAGGTAAGTCTTAAAACGATATCAAAGACCCCAAATGAAGGCTAAAAGTGAAAAAACTGCAAATGCAAACATTTTAAAGTCATTTGTAATAATTCTAATAATAATAATAGTAATGTAAGGGAAATCAGTGATTAATGAAATGCTCCTGAAACTTCTCACTAAATCACTCACCACTACAAGCCACTATTGAGTCCTCATCCTTTTCTGTATTATGTGCCACCAAAATCAAGCTGCCAGTTAAAATATGCAAGTTTCACTCTCAGATCAGGAGTTGGTTTGTCAAACTGTTGAAACATTTGCAACTAACATCAAAATTAACTAATGATACTGGTCAACAAGGTACAGCTGCTACTACGTTGTCAGTGTCTTCTGATGGTAATCTGAACTGATTGTCAAGTGGCTAAAATGATACTATTAGAGGAAATTGCTCTGGACAAGATGAAAGTGATCGCATCTTCTTTCTATCTAATCACGGGAAAAACAAAAACAAACAGAATATCTTAAATTTTTTAAGTGAACAATACCACCTTTTTAGGGGCAGCACAGTGGTGCAGTGGTTAGCACATGTGCCTCACAGTAAGAAGGTTCGTGGTTCGAATCTCAGCTCAGGCCTTTCTGTGTGGAGTTTGCATGTTCTCCCTGTGCATGCGTGGGTTTTGTCCAGGTACTCCGGCTTCCTCCCACAATCCAAAGACCTGCTTGTTAGGTGGATTGATCAAAACTAAATTGAACATAGGTGTGAGTGTGAATGGTTGTTTGTCTATGTCAGGGGTGTCAAACTCGTGCCATGGAGGGCCAAGACCCTGCAGGTTTTCTTTCCAACCATCTCACCAGCAGCTGATCTCACTGATGAGCTGCTTCTCTCAAACTGAAGGAGGTGCTCATGATTAATATCACCTGCTTTAGTGACCGGTTGTAAAGAAGGGTCTCAGCCCGCCATGGCACAGGTTTGACACCCCTGGTCTATGTGTTAGCCCTGTGATAGGGTGTACCCCGCCTCCTGCCTGATGACAGCTGGGATAGGCTCCAGCAGACTTCTGTGACCCAAGTGTGGACAAGCAGGTACAGAAAATGACTGACAACCTTTTTAATACTATAGTAATATTGAACGTTTGTTAAATAGATCCCCTGAAATATTACACACTTTCACTTTAAATCTCATTGTGGGTTCTTTTCAAATGTGAGGTCTACAGTTAGAAAAGACAGTACTCAGTCAGGCAGTAATCTTCTGTACCCGCTTCATCCAAATTGGGTCACGGGGGTCTGCTGGATCCCAGCTGGTAATGGGTGAGAGGAGGGGTACACTCTATTGCACTCTGGGCTAACACACAAAGACAAACAACCATCCACACTCACACTCACCTTTGGTCAATTTGGTCTGATTAATTCACGAGCATGTCTTTGGACTGTGGGAGAAAACCGGAAAAAACCCAACACATGCACAGGGAGAACATGCAAACTCCACGCAGAAAGGTTCAAAGCTGAGATTTGAACCCAGAACTTTCTTCCTGTGAGGTGACAGTGCTAACCACTACACCACCATGCAATACTCCCTTTTCCTTTATTGAACACTCACATTTAGAACATTTGTCTAATAACTGGTGTAGTTCCATGTCACCTGCTATAGATCAACAAATCTTAAGGAGGAAGTTAAAATCTGGTTTCATTGCATCAGCATTTACATCCTGGCTTGGGGGAAAAGAGAATGCAATGTATGCACCTACAAAGACCAAAGGCATGCTCTGAAGGAAGTTGTATGAGATTTAAATTAGACTGGTAAGGTGAGGTTCATTGTGTGGTGGACAGTAGGGGTTTTCCTAGTGAGAAGGGAGAGCTGACAGTTAGGAGACACTGCCAAGTATTTTGAAGTAGTTCTACCTTCTCCATTAGTTTTAGTTCAACACTTCCTAACAAGCAGGCTTTGATAATGTTGAGTGTTTTCACAAATGATAAATAAAGCACTATTTACCTGTGTTTGATTCTTAACAACTATACAGGAAAGACTGCAAAATGATCTGTCTCACTGATCCGTAGCCCAAAAATACCTAAGCAGCATATTCATACTCATATGACTTTTCACTTTACAAAGCCAACAAACTACTGGTTTACAAGCTGGGCAGTAAACTGCTGACAGACATGTCAGAGCCAGTCGGGAGTAGGTTAATTTTGTTTTGTACTGTTTTCTTGTTCCTTGGCATCCCACTTCTGCTTTTTCATGCAGCACTTTTTGTTCCAGTGTTTAAATGAAATCTTTATTTGTGGCTCATTTACCTTGCGTATGTGACTAAGTCCTTTTTACACTGCCGTAACATACATGTGTCTCATCTGCTAATAAATTAAAATCGACTTTTTTTCACTACAGTCTGGAGGATGTTGAGGACTATTTTGGAGCCAGGTTATGTTAAAGGACCATCTCAGTGCTTTTAACCAGTAAATCTTATGGGTGTTCATCTTTTGCTACTCACAAATGTTGTCACAATGTTGGCTTCAATTCATTACCTCCGCCAAGGAGGTTATGTTTTTGCCGGCGTTTATCTGTTTGTCTGTCTGTCTGTCTGTCTGCCAGTTTGTCTGTGTTCGAGATTACTCAAAAACTTATGGATGGATTTTGATGACATTTTCAGCAAATGTTGGATGTGGGAAAAGGAAGAACTGATTTCATTTTGGGGGTGATCCGCAACACCGTCTGGATCCAGGAATTTTTTTAAGGATTCTCCTCGCAAAGTCTCTCCTCGACGGCGTCCATCTTGATATGCTAGCTCAGGCGTAGTGCAGCTGCTCACGCCCTCCGCGCCCAGGTGATGCACACACATTTTTGGAGCTGCACATGGACATCTCCACGCCTTTCCACTCAAGCGCTTCCCGACGTGTTCCATGACATTTACGTGACGCGGACCCTCGTGCACTACCGCGGACATGCGGACACGGAAAGTATCAATTGGCCTTAACAGTGCTTGGTGGAGGTCTGCTCTCTCAGAGCACTTTTCTAGTTACATTTGCAAAGTTTTTTTTTCTTTTACCAGGCCAATAACGTAATAAATTATTACGTTATTGGCCAAAAGTTATTACATTATTGGCTTATTACATTATTAGCTTCAACAATACATGTTAAGATCTGCTGTCTGTGGTGACACCAGCCAGCACATCTCAGTTAAAAAGGTGGAGTGTGTGGTGTGGACACATTAAAACTAACCTGGTGACCCACTGGCAGCAGACCACGGTGCACTGAGCAGCACTCCACATAAGATATCATTGTGAGGTGATACTTTTAATACCTAAGGGTGTGACAGGGCTGTTGCTAGGAAGATTTCCTTTTTCTATTTTCTTGATGACATCATCAATAAGCTCAGAATATAAAATATTGCAGCGCAGTGTAATTCCCAGTCAGCCACTTGTTTTAATTTCAAATGGATTTCAATTCTGAGATTATGGTGGAGCCACACACACACACACACACACACACACACACCCATAGAAACAGAGCTGCTTGCTAACATCGGGTGCTCAAGGACACTTCCACATGTGGGCAGCCAGGGATTGAACCACCAACCTTACAATTTGTGGACAACCCGCTCTACCACAGCCATCATAACCAAAGTCTATTCCCAGTTATCATACATTATTAGATTTGTATTTATTTAAAATGATATTATTATTTTTGACCCAGTGAGTCATTAAATCATAATCTAATTTATTAGATCCTTCAGTGCCGTCCATGCAGTTAGTGGAGAAAAACATTTGGTGGAGGAAAGAAGAGAAGTGAACCTAGACGCTGCCTTGTGGTACATCACAGTAGTTATCAGACCTATTAGAAAGATGACCATTATGAGCACATTGGTCATGGATGTAGAAAAGTTCAAGAAGAAAGTCTCTACTCGGTGTACCTCTTGTTTATCATATGAACAAAATCTGAAAAGTTCAGACTTGTTGGCATGCTGAGAGTAGGAGCAGAAAATTGGATTTGCTTTTTGTCCCATTAAAGGTGACATTTGTATTCATAATTATTTCAGATTCTTTCTACTTTCCAGCAACATGTGAGAGGAACATGTGAGTTTAAATTTGTGTGGACCTGGAGACATCAGGACAGGAAGTCTGGCCTATTCAAGTGGACAGACCTGTTTACATGTTTTTCAGCCACATCTATCTGACATTAAGGACTTAATGCAAACATACTTACAAACATAAAACCAGCAGCAGCCAAGTGATGAGTTGATGAGCCTACACTGCTGCCTGGATTAACTACTGCACCTCAGAGGAGCAACGTCACCTCTGTCCCCAGTGGCCCTCAGCTGTGGTCACAGCTCTTTTCTCTTCTTCCTCATGATATCCCAGAAGTCTCCACTGACATGAGCATTAGTACCGCTCAGCTTATGGGCAGATAAGAGAATCAGTTGTCTGTCCTTAAAATATTGCAGCTTCTCTACAGTCTGCCTGGACCTGCCTTGATCCCTGTCCTGTCCCACTCTGGACACCTGCCTGTCAGTCCATCACTGTCAAAGCTGAGCTGCTCCATGAAAACTGTCTGTCCTCAGATTGTCGGTAGGACCTTTATTTACTTCAGCTGCAGAAGCTTCTATTTTAAGCAGGTTTGTGTTAGAGGCAGGATTGTATTTCTAATTTAATCTGTGTGATACATTTAAATAGTCATATTGCAAAGTTTCTACATGAGCCTGCAAATATCAGCAGAGCTTCTTTTCTTACCAGGAAATCATTTGGGGTGTGGTCAAAGACTCCAATAGTCCATCGACCACAATGTTGTTCCTTCTGGACTGAGGCAGGTTCGTGTCTCATGCTCTGATTGGTGGAGAGTACAGAGATGCTCAGACTCTGAATATATTTTGTAGAGAGAACACACCTTGTTGAAGCCAATAACATAATACCAGCCGATAACACAACACATTTACCCTCTTTGAAATGTAATAGGCTGATAATGTAATAACTGGCCAATAATGTAACAAAAGTCCTGAACCAATAACCAATAAAGTACTAAATTGTTACGTTATTAGCCAAAAGTTATTATGTTATCGGTTCAGGACTTTTATTACGTTATTGGTCTATAACGTAATAAAAGTCCTGAACCGATAACGTAATAAGAAGCCGATAATGTACTAAATTATTATGTTATTAGGCAAAAGCTGTTACGTTATTGGTTCAGGACTTTTATTACGTTATAGATCAATAACGTAATAACTGGCCAATAACATTTCAAAAAGGGCAAATTTATTACATTACTTGCCGTTATTATGTTATTGGCTGTTATTACATTATTGGCTTCAACATACCTCTATACAGAAAACTTGTTTTAGTTTCTGTCCTCGTATTGTACATCCAAGTGTTTCCTGCTGCAATAACTCAGTCAACACACAATAACCGAAGGCAGTGACAGACAAAAATAAAATAAATAATCATCTCATCTCATCGTCTATACCTGCTTCTCCACACTTGGGTCACAGGGGTCTGCTGGAGCCTATCCCAGCTGTCATCGGGCAGGAGGCGGGGTCACCCTGAACAGGTTGCCAGCCTATCACAGGGCTAACACATAGACAGACAACCATTCACACCTACGGTCAATTTAGTTTGATCAGTTCACCTAACCAGCATGTCTTTGGACTGTGGGAGGAAAGTGGAGTACCCGGAGAAAACCCACCATGCACAGGGAGAACATGCAAACTCCTCACAGAAAGGCTCAAGCCGAGATTCGAACCCAGAACCTTCTTGCTGTGAGACACAGGTGCTAACCACTGTGCTGCCCACAATAAATAATCACTAACATGAAAAAATAAAAAGGCTCCTTGTACGACACTGTTCTGCTTCATTTCTGTTGTTTCAGATTTGAGGAGCAGTTGAGAATTTTCCAGACATCAGTGACATCAGTGATTACTCACTCCTTCTTATGAGGCTGTTATTTTTTCCACTAATTGATTATGTTGATTGATTTGTTTTTTTCTTCCCTCTGGGTTTATATTTGTGGAGTTATGAGAACCTGAATTCAAAGGGTTTTTTATGTGGAGATTTTGAAAAACAGCCTCGGGCTTAAGGGATATTTTTGTTATTTTTAACTCCAAGTTGGTTTTTAATATTGATGTAATGATATGTGGATTCTTGTGGTTGACCAAACTGTAAATGTTGAATGTGTTATGTAGTAATGCTATGATGTATACCATCTTCATAATATCAATATATTTTGGTGTACCCTAGGAGTAATCATTGTTGTACAACTGTGCACAAACCTCTTTATGAACAATGTGTCTGCACTGATCAAACTGTTCACAACAAGCAGAAACTAAGCTCTGAAAACCTGTTCACCACCACAACTGTCAACTGGATCATTACTTTCCTCAGACTAAATAAAGGAGAATTCATATTGGACTTATGTCAATCAGATGGCTGGGATCATGTGCCTGTTTGCTGGATAAAGAGTCAATTGATTTCTTTTTGATTTTTTTTTATAAAGTCATAATCCATCAAAAAAAAAAAAAAAAAACTTGTCATTTTTCTGGCCACTGACTACAACTGTGTATGTTGCTGCTCTGCCTATGCAGCCATACAGGATGCATCCCTCCCATTCAGCCTGCTTTCTGCTTTCTGATAAATACTAATGAGGGATGTAACTGAGGGGAAAGAAGAGTGTAATTGAGGTATAATTAAGACTTAATTAATTTAAAATCCATTGCTAATGTAATCCGTGGGATGTAACATGTACTGGCCGTACAGTACATCAGGATATGAAGGGACTGTCTTAGTTTCTTTCTGTCATTTCACAGCCATGGAAACAATCACATGTACACTTTAGTCCTCTGTCCTTTCTGTTTTCAGTGAGCAGCATTTTACACAATTTACACAAGTGGGTACGAGAAAAAGATCTCAGGTAAAGGTAAACAACAAAAACAACAACAACAACAATAATAATAAAAATAATAATAATTAATATTATTATTACTATTATTATTATTATTATGGATGCATTTAAATATTACCTCAGACTTCAATAAAAAAATTTCTGTGGATATAGTTGTTTTTAAATGTCAGCGTGATTGTATGTGTGAACTGCCACTTTTAATACTGTGTGTGTGTGTGTGTGTGTGTGTGTAAGCCCTCCCATGTCTGAGTGTGTGGGTGATCACCGGATGTTTAATTATGATGCTTTGAGGTTATTTTTTTCTTGTTTTTTATGTTTCAGTGCCTCGGTTTTCGTCCCCACCCTCTGTCTGAATTTCTCTCTTTTCTTTTTTTACTTCTGTTCCTCCAGTAACTAACAGCCATGCGTCCAACACTCTGCTGTGGCCATTTTGTTATTTGCAGCGCGTTCATGCTGTGCTTCAAAGAGCGCCAGGATGAGTGTTTGCCTACCTACCTGCCTGCCTCTGTGTGTGTGTCTGTGTCTGTGTGAGTGTGTGTGTGCGTGCACATTAGCATCTGAACCATAGACGCACTGACGAGATCCAATGAACACATCCACAGGTGGCAGCGAGATGCCTCCATCTGTCCATACTCCTTCCTGGGGCTGACTCACGTCAGTCTAATTAGGAGGTGAGATTTTCTTTGAGAAAACTTGAGACGTATCACGAGTTGTGATTGACTAATGACGTCAGTCTTTATTTTTTCAAACTTAACCTAAACGAAGACAATACTCAGAGAGCACAAACCTCTGCCATGGCATAGTCCATATTTCTACCACCAAAAAAAAAAGTGAATCTGTAAATGAAAACTGAGGTCTTGCCCAAAATGTAATTATTTGTTCCTTAAGTAGTCTTATAAATAGTTCAAATAAATAATCAATAATCATCATTGAGCTCTGATCAGAGAGACAAACAAAACAACACAGAGAAAACCATCACCACATATCAGGACAACACGAGGCCCTGTCAAAAAATTCAAACAACATTTTACTTCATCAATATAATAACCAGAGATACAGAGTTGTCCCACAGACATAACAACCTTTTTTTTTCTTTTTAATTTCATAAATAGAGAGCTGATCTACACCTTGTCATAACTATCAGCTGAAGTGAACACAGATGCTCATTGTACATGACATCTTTCTGTGGCAAGGATGTTGGTCAAGTCAAGTTCCTGTGGCTGAGATCAGGATCGGGGTTTTGGTCATGATGAGCTAAAGATGGATTTCAGAAATCTTTTGAGAGCAGCTTCATGTTTGACAGCTGATTGTGTGAGACTGTTTTATGGAGCTGGACAAAGACAGATTCAACATGCGATGCTTTCTGCCACAAAAAAAAACCACCTATTGACAAAGGGTTTGTGAATATTCCCAAATTCACATATAAGCTATTATTGTTTCTCTGTCATGGATCTACACTGTATTATAACATCATGATCTAATGCTGGATTCAAATTTTAAAAGGCAAAATTGAAATGAAAATACCAAGGCTGGCTGTGTGGTGTCAGTGCTGTCTCATTGTTTCATTGCCAAAACACAGACACAATGATACAGAAGTGTGTCTGTTTGTCTCATTAACACGATGCAGGTGGAGCACAGCATTTTCTTTGATAATGGAGATTTTTTTTTTTTTTTTTTATGACAACAAGTCTGCAGATTAAGACATAACTACACGAGGCTGTCCTGAATGAGGGACAACCGTACGGAAACCGAACTTGCAAATGTAAAATTCTTGTTTTAAGCCACAGTTGACTCACAACTGGTATATTTGAAATAATAGATTCTAGTGGAGCAGATAATTGCATATACAGCCAGAATCGTTCACTTTGTGATACAAGCATGAAACTTGGTACATATACTCTTCAAACCCCACTGTTTTCAAAAATAATGCTGACCACGCAAAATTCCAAGATGGCAGGCCAGAAATTCAAGATCTCCGCCCAAAGATGTGTTTTTTCTCTAATAACTCAAAATGCTTTGATTTTAACCCCAATACATGTATTGAAGTTGAATATAAAGTTGAATCTTGCGGATATTTTGGTACCAAGTACATGTCTGTATCTATTATGGTTCTTGAAATACAGCCTATAGATACTTGTAGAAACTCAGGGGAGTGAGAAATTTGTAACAACACATTTGACAATACATTTATGGGGCTTTAAATCAATGCATTTCAAGTTATTAAGGAATGGATTTTTCGGTCACAATCTTGGAATTTCACGTGGCCAGCATTATTTCTGAAAAGAGTGGGGTTTGAAGAGTATATCTACCAAGTTTCATGCTTGTATCACAAAGTGAAGATCAGCTCTCCAGTTTGATCTAGAACAGAATCAGCTGTCCACAGCAGGGACTATTTTCTGTTTTTAAATCCCATCAGCTCTACAATCATTAGCAAATACAGTGATCTTTAGAAAAAGGGAGAGAAATGCCATCTATATGTGCAATTAGGTATTCTGTCCAGGGTCAATGCCGCCATCCTACAATTAACTTTGCAACAGGACTGGAATGTCTATTATGAATCACCTCGTGTAATTTTGCCATTGACACTGGAATGGGGAGCATGGCTAACATTTTATCACCCACAACCTCCTGGAATTTTAATCCCGTCCAAATTGGGTTGTAGATACAAAGGCATAATACAGAGGTCAAGATACGAGGTGTGCTGCAGCTTATCTGGAGTGCTCTTGAGGGCACTGAACCCTGAAATGTGACGGATTCCTAATTACAAATTAAGCATTTAACTGACACTCTTCACAGCACTTCACAAGGAGAGTACTATTACAATTATGTGGGAACCTCATGCAATAAATGAATTGCACTTCTAACCTCCAAGCTGAGTGAAATACAGCCACACAGGAAACTTGACTGTTTTTCACTGAGCTTAGTGCTGCACATTTTTTCTATTAGTTGTCAGACTTTTTTCTCATTGGTTCGTTTGAGTGAATGAATCAGTGTGACCCCCTTAAATCTCCCCCGACAGGGTTCACACTTATTTAACTGGATGTTTTACCTCAAAAATGTACCATTTACAAATGATTTCGAAGCCACAGTAATGTGTGAGGGAGTTGTGTTTTCTGTAATAGATTAGGTTGTGAAGTTCTGCTGTGGTATTTCCATTAGCTATGTTTACCTGCACACAACAAAGGAACCACAGCCTGTATGTTCTGCTATGATTTATCAAAGCAATTAGACCTTCAGTGGAAGCATGTTTGTCCTTTTAAAATGCACAAAGCAAAGAAATATGAAAGAAGATTTCTTTCAAAGCAAGATGACAATTCACCTTAAGTAGTGTGGCAGCAGTTCAGTCATTAGAGAGGGATGGTGCCTTCAAATCACGTCACACATTTGGTGATCTTGTAATCTTGGTGCATTTGTGGCCCCAACCTCAGATTGTGTTTGTAGTGAAATGTGATTAGGTGGATTAAAGTGTGCGGCAGCCACACGAGGAGAGATGAACTGTCTGCATTGGGGAGTTGCAAACAGGATAGATGTAAATGTTTAAAATGTTGTGTAGAACATGATGGCGTGACCTCATTGTGTCAAAGCTTGATGTAGGTGAGTGAGGACGAGGGAGAGAGAGAGCTGTGGAGTCAGAGATGTTGGGAAACACAGAGTAGAGAAGGTGAAAGAAGTAGAAAATGATTGATGGTTGTATCAACTGGAGAAGTTATGACTTTAGAGAAACAAGATTAAAGGACAAATGAAAATGAGAACGAAGGTAGAAGTAGAGAAGGTGGTGAGGAAAGGAAAGATACTGAATATTACAACAGCTGCATACACAGATACCCATACACCCAAGTCATCCTGTCAAATTATTATTATTTTGTAAATTTAATGAAGTGATTAGTCCTGCTTCTAGTCTCCAAGGTCAAAATTTTCATGAATTGCCCCAAATACTGGGCCCTGAACAGCCGCTGTGTGGCCATGATGTCAGAGAAGATGGATCCAGTGTAATCTAAGGTGAACTACACAGTTACATGAGTGGTTCGACATAAGAGCTCTGTCTTCAAGTGGTTTTTCAGTGGGTAGCTTGAAATTCCATAATTAGGTGACAACAAAATAATTTCCATGCATCCATCCATCTTCTAACCCACATCAGGGTCATGGTGGTGGTAGAGCAGGGAGGTCCAGACAGTCCTGTTCCCTGCTCATCCTGGGGGATCAGCAGCTACTCCCAGACCTGACTCCTACTGAACTCCTCCCCTGATCACACAGGGAGGTGCCCCCCCCCCAAACAAAACTACTGTCACCCACTTGTATCCATGAGCTCGTCCTGGATCAGGACCTGGTTGTGGAAGAAGGGCTTGGCTGGTTTAGGGACCTCCACAGTCATATTGTCATGATATCGTCCTGGTAGGATCTCCCAAGGTGAGAAGGTCTGGAGTGAAGTTTGACTGCATCTGTTTGGTCACATGTCTGTTCTAAACACTGTCTTCAGTTCTCACACCACTCAGGTGACTGTGGGCTGATGAAGTCTGTCAGTTTATTGTAAACTGCCTCTACCTTCTGCACTATCTCTGTACTTTTCACTACCCCCTACCCCAACCAGGGTCTGTATCCCATCCCCTCTCTCATCTCTACCTCCTGTACTTCTACCCCCAACCCAAACTATAGGGTCTGTATCCCCTTCCTGCTTTTACTGGTGCAGCTGGTGTGAGGCTGGGGCTGATGGTGTGCATGGTGCATAGTGAGAAGTTTTTGTAGATTGAACTGATCTATTTAGTTTTCTGGTTTTCTCCACATGGTAGAAACTTGTTACTCTGACTATAACCATGCAGACTGTCAGCTTGTGGGTACAAATGTTTCTCTGCTGCACAGTGATGACGCAATGACGATTCCAACCAATAAGATTTTAGTACCTGCTCGTACCTGACTGGGCAGTTTTTTTAGAACTGCAGGAGAGGAAGTACTAAAAAAGTCGTACCAGGTACCAAGTTCCAGGTACTTTTTTCCAGTGGAAACATGACACAAGTAACTAGTAACTTGTGGGATTTTTACTTGCTTAAGTAATTTTATTGCAGCATGTTTTTACCATTATCTATTTAGTTTTCAGAGAAAAAGTCCTGACTTTCATATTTGTATTGTACCAATATTAAAGTAAGCAGCACTACTTTGATGTATTCATTGTTGTATCCATTTCTGCGATCCATGTCTGACTCCAGCTACACTGGGAGATTCAGATGAGCACCATTTGTTTTTCAAATGTTCAGAATCCGAATCAGAATCAGAATGAGTTTTATTGCCATTGTTCATGAGGTTCACAAACGAGGAATTTGACTCGGTGCAATGCTGCTACAATAGACATTTAACAAAGAGGTAACAAATAAAGTAAGTACTATAATAAAGCTAATCTGTATTAAAGATAAAGTAAATAAAGATAAAAATAAGTAAATCTATAATAAAAACTAACATCTAGTACACTGAACAACAAAAGTGACTGAGTGACATACAACAAAGTGACAGAGTGACAATGTTTTGGGGATGGATTTTAAAGTGACCAGTAGCAGCAGGTGGTGGGGTCACCGTATAGTGCAATATTTTAGTGCAGAGATATAGACACGTGTGTGTATGAGGTAGTGTCAGGTAGTGTTCATCAGTCTGATGGCAGAGGGGAAGAAGCTGTTCATGTAGCGGGAGGTTCTGGTCCGGATGGACCTTAGTCTCCTGCCTGAGGGGAGGGGGGTGAACAGTCTGTGTCC
>OOFC01016841.1:0-18829 GCA_900323345.1 Pseudochromis fuscus
TGAATGTACTAGCTTGTTTTGGGAGTGAACAGAGTTGTCAGAACGTTGGTTTGTTTTCTATTAATAAAGTTTGACTGACTGAATTATCTGACTGTTTTGTTGACATTCCCTTTAGCGCAGCTTCATCTAGATGGATAATAACACAACCCCAGCCACTACAGTAGTTTCAATCCGATGCGCCTTATAGTGAGGAAAATACGGTAAGTAATGTTAGCTGGTTTGCGATGGCTTGTGGAGTTGTAGGATATATGAGCATGTCAGCAAAGTTGTTGCTTCACTAGTTTTTGATCATTAGCCAAGTCAGCAATGTAGCTGAAATAGGACATTTTCAATAGCGGTTCACTGAAAATAAAAAAAATCATCGTGCTTAACTGTACCTTTTACACAGCACTATCCTTTTATGTAATACATCATCATATATGATTCACAGGGCCAATTTTATGAAGTTACATAGAAGATTTAGGACCAGTTTCAGGATTAATCACTGTGAAGCTGAACTCACACCACCACTATCACCCAATAAGAAGATCTGAAGAGACTAGCACCCTTGCACCTGTGCAAATGTAGATAAATGAAAGCTGTCGACAGTTAGCAGCGAAACCAAATGATGCAAAGCTAAGAGCAGGATATGAAAGACGTGGGATGAGGAAGAAAGGTCACATTCCGCATTTGTTGGAAGAGTGACACTTTATATTGAGGAGAGGATATGAGATGGCAACAAAGCATTGTGAGCAAATCCATTCATAGACACAGAAGACCAGAGGAAAGATGAAAAGCGCACATAGAAGACTGTCACAAAGGAGGACAGCAGAGTAATGGAGACACACGGCAAAAGACACTCTTGCGCTCTTGAGTGAGTGTGTGTGCGTGGCAGATTAGTGCCAGAGGCTTCATCATCACCCACTAATCCCAGCTGAGAGTTATACTCTCCCCACCGCCGTTAGAACCACTTATTCCTTCTTCTGTCATCTGCACTCCCACGATCCCAGAAACACCCATTACATGGATCCTAATCTGAGCCTGCACCGTCATCACGAGCAGTTTCCGCTGTCTCGTGGATTAGCCGGAGTTTACTAGCTGTGAAGGGAGTCTATTTTTGGAACGGAGAAAAAGATGTTGAACAACAAAGCTACTCCATTGGCGTCTGCGATGAATAATGCAATTAATTAACTGTTCTACGAAAGAGTCTCTGAAATGCTGAAACTGTATTTTGTCCTACGAAGAAAATGCTAAACACGTTGTTACAGAGACCTTGACATTTTCTTGCACTGTCACCTCACGGTTAATCTGTGCTCATCTCTGCTATCGATCATTAGTTTCTGACGGCTGGAAAATGTCACTCAACCAATCAAATGATTCACTGAAAGGCCCGTGGTGGCTTCTACAACCAGTAGCAAGGAAGAGGGTGTCAGCAGATGTTACACTCAGCCAGTTCATTAGCCTGCGGTGACATGTGCCACACCACTGGTGACAGGGACACTGCACCTTTCTCTCACAAATGCCATCTATCATGGACAGGCGAGCTGGGTCCAGCTAATTGATGATGCCACTTGTCCTTTCCCTCTCTCTCTTCTGCTCTGTCCCTACTTCGCTTGTCCTTCTCCTCTTTCCCTTTCTGAGTGTGTTCCCCATCTCTTGTTTAGGGGGAAAGTTGCAGAGGCTGCGGTGAATGTTAATAATGTGGCAGAGAGCTGAGTCACTGCAGGAGGTGCATTGCGCTGTGGACCGGATGGTGAGCTGAGCGGGTACTGGGGTGGACTGAGCCAAGGGTATGAGAAAGTTTCGTCGTTATAAGCTTCAGCAAGACCATAACTCTTCTTAAAGGTGCTATCAGAGGAGAGGAGAGCAGAGGATTACTCGCACTCTATGATGCAACCGTTTCTGAGACAAACACCTGTAAAGGTATTACAAATGAACAGACAAAACATCTGTCAAAGTCTGATGTACCACTGGTCAATACTGCTTTCAAATTGAGCCGTGCGTACATCAAAGAGGCGAGATGAGATGCAGACAGGAACAAAGAGGGTGGAGGAAAAGAGATAAAAGAGGGAGATTACAGGAGTGCGGCGGGGCTCCGAGTGATGGGGTGATGTGAAGGACAAAGCAGAGGAGAGAAAATTGACTTGTTACCTTCAATGATGTGTTTTCTGTTGAGGCCTCTCTCTGTCTCTGCTCTGCACCAGGATGGAAAGAAGTTCATGTCAAGGGTACCAGCAGATATAAACACACACATTCATGCATATACACACAACTCCCATGAGTTGCAGCAGATTATTAAACATGCCAAACAAGAACCTTCAAAACAAAACACGTACAAAAAGGGGAATGCACACTCCACAGTGTACACATTGCTTCAGAGTTATGGTACAAACCGCGGTGTGCACCTCCGCAGTAGCCAAACACAGTACTTATTGTCACTGTTTGTCCAGATCACCAGTGATTTGTGCTGTATCTTCCCACTGAGTACGGGGCTTCGACTAATTTACAGGTTAAACTATGTCCAGAAAAATCAATTATGTCATATATAATTACTGTATGTTAAAAAAAAGGTTTTTGATAATGTTAATAGGATTATGTAACCTGGATTTGCCACCTTCAACAAATTTAGACACAGAACTTTATGTAGTAAAATAACTTTACTCAAGTACTGCACATACTTCTACTATTTGAAGATCAATTTCTATTTTTAACTTGTCTAATGGTAAGTGTTATACTTTTGCCTGATTATATTAAACATTACTTTTCTTTTTTGAATGCAGGATTCAATATAAATTTATATTAACCTCCATCATAGACTGTATTTAGAAACGGCAACAAAATTAGGGGAAAAATTGAGGCCAATGCAGAAGTGCAAAAAGGTGTAATACTCCTGATGGCCACTTGGGATCCAAAAAAACTCAGGCTCCAATTGACTTCAATTAAAAAATTGTCACTTTAATAATTAGAAATTCAGTCAATAATTTTTTGCACAAGTCATTCTGATTTCATTCGCTAAAGTCAACTCTTGTTATTAGTGATCAGATGGTCAATTTGAGAAAAAAAGAAGAGTTAGGGGTGTGGTTAGTTTGATTGACAGGTCCGCTCTCCAATGAGACAAGCTCTGAGTGTCATACACACTGGGTATTGTCCTTATCCAAATATGGTGACTTCTGGCTCCAAACAACCAATGGGTGACCTCCTGTTAGCTTCGTCCATTCTGTTACAAATTCAGTCCAGTATTAACTGTCCTTTTAGCTCTGTTTTGGCCCTCACAACTTCCTGAAGGAGACATCGGGCTTTTCAGCTGCTCCCTGCCTCACAGTGTTTATTAGTTTGCTAAATTTGTCGAACATTTAGTGCGCAGTGGGTTTCTCGTAGTCGTCTTGTTGTAAACAGCTGCTCTGAAAATGATAAGAATAATGCTTACTGAGCTCCAGTGATTTATCTGTAGCCTCACCTGTGTTTACTCAGTCACTTTAAAATTTTCCCCATCCCTGCATTTTTCTTTTTCCGCTTTGTTCCTTTCTTTTCTTTCTGCCCCAGTGTGTTTGTTTGTGCTCAGTTGCCTGCTATTTGTCTTGCTTTTCTCTTTGCTTCACTTCACACACTGCCTCCCTCCTTCTTGTGTTGTTCCTGCTACCTTTGGGTAATCATAATGTATTGCGAACACAAAAACACGCTGTCCCTCCTCCTTATTATCACATACCTTGTGAGCACAAGGGTGAGGAAATGAACTAGAGAGCAAATATCTACTATCTGTTGAGGTGAAGAGCAGCTTGAAAACCCTCTCAGGCGGTCGCACTCAGTTGGGGGTTAAGCGCTTGTTCTCTAAATCCATATGGGAGGCGGAGACTGATTTGAAATACCTCGGCGGCAGTCTGAGAGGATGAGCTTAAATTAATTTTACCTCGGTCTAATGAGCTGCATCAGATTAAAAGAGAATCAGAAGAAATGTGTAAATGTACTGGTAGAAGTTCCCTCAGTACGAGCCTGAAGTCTTTTTGAAAGCAGGGGAATGCAGACTGAGAGCAGAATACTTCAATATGACAGCAAATGTGACTTTTGGCAAGACGGCTGAGGACAGGTAAGACAGTAAGGAGAAGAGGGTGAGAACATGGCCATGCTGTCATTTTCTGACTATGTCCTCCATGTCTGAGCGCTCGTGTATTTTTTTTTTTTTTCTCCAAACGTTTGATCCCATGTCACGCTCACTGCAGCTGGAGGCCTAAGTTTTAATGTGTAGCCTGTTGTTGGTGAGATAGCTAAAACATCTAAGGAGGAAAATCCACATGCTGAACACACACACACACACGCAGACACGTATGCACATATACTTACTTTCCTCCCCAGTACAGCTTTGTCGTGATCACCAGGCTGGATCTCCTGAGGGAGGCAGGGCAGACACACACACACACACATCAAAAAGGTCATAAAAAAGACTTTAAAGCTGCTCTCACCAACTTGTTTGTGTGTCAGCATGGACATGCCTGCATGTGTGTGCAATGCCTGGTGCCTGTGTCATGTTTACTCTTTTGTTTATCACAACAAAAGCATCTTTTAGGCATCCTTGTGTTCTGCAGTGTGAATAGCGGAAAGGCAGCACTCCTTTTTTCATAGAGCCAACTTATCAAGTATGAACAATCACTGAGGGACTCTTCATGCTGGACTCAACAAGATAGCTACTTCACTATAAATCCCCTATGCCTCCAGGATCCATCATTTAAACAGATCCAGAGTTGAGGTGAAGACAGGCACAGAGCTTGAAGTCTTATCCCTGCAGTGTGGCAGTGCATGCAGTACAATATAAAAGTCATGTAAAAATAACAAAAACTGATGCTAGAAATGAGATTTTGTTTGTTTGTTTTTCAAGTTTATATTTCCAGAAAATGACTGGATTTTCTGGATGGGTGGTGACATATAGTATATATTGTTTCTATTGTTGATTTTATTGTTTCTTATATTGTCTTGTTTATTTATTTGTGCATTTATTGTAAAGCACTTTGGTAGGCCCTGGCTGTTTAAATGTGCTGTACAAATAAAGCTGACATTGACATTGACAGATAGTGAGATGGACAGACACATACACACTTCTTAACGCTGAAAATCTTCTACATACATAATATAGCCAAAAACATTGAGGTGTTTATCATGGTTTGGGTTGAGCTTGTTCATTCCAATAAAGAAATAATATATGCACATATTTATACCAGGGGGGCCACAAGCTAATTGAAAAAGTAAGGAAGAAAACATATTGTTAATTAAGTTGATTTAAGCCTGTCCTCAGTGGCCTCCTGAACTTTTCTTTAGCACATTGACAGTTGATGAATTAATTTAAACAACAACTTTGTTTTCTCTCTTTTTAGCGCTTCTTATAAAATAATTGCTACTTTTGCTTCTGCAGGCTGTAAAAAGTCTTTAAATTAAACAAAACCAGGCTATAGACTCTGATTTGAGATGTAAGCACATGTCTGATTTTAAGCCACAGGCACCTCGACAGTGCACCACGCACAATGTGAGGTCCACAAAGAACTAGTTTTCTGGGTGGAAGAATCTCAACCCCGTTTAACACCTTTGTGATAAATAGGAAACACCAGCTGTGAGGCGGGATTTATCAACCCAACATCCTGACCTCACTAATGCTATTGTGACAGAATGGGAACAAAACTCTGCAGCCAGCCGCCAAAATCCTGTTGCAAAACCACCACCAAGAGTGAACGGTGATACAGCAGCAAATTAAAGCCCCTGGATTGGAAACCAGATGTTGATATTCTGCAGAAATGAATGTAATATTGTTTGTCCATGGCTATATAGTGTATATAATCTAAAATGTTTTCTTGGAACAATAAATTGCATCTTTTTGTTTCGAGACGACACTTTACCTCCAGCACTTTTTCTTGATGATGTTTCCCAGGATTATCTCTGCTCTGCAAAGAGGAAACACAGGAGATAATGAGATAAGATCCCAGCATTGCCATTTCTGCTACAGCATGTCTGCGCACGTGTTATCTGCAGCACATCTACAGCATGAATGCCTGATTAAAAATCAGAAGAAGTACAAGATAAAGGCTAAACGCCTCTTGTATGGTACGCCCGAATTTCACCAGCAACCTTGAAATTAATATTCGCTCCCATAACGCTACAGCATGTTCCACGCTATTCACAGAGACAATGTCCAAGCCTATAAACTTAGAATGAGCTGTGAATATAATGGGCTGCCTCCAGTGATGAATTAGATTATGTAAATCACTGTAGAGTCACAGCTACCTTTCATGTTTGGCGTCCTCAGGTGCGTAATTCCTGGTCTGGGGCAAAAAGCTTGTTAACATCTGATGTCCTTTAGGGAAAAGAGCTGACAAGACCAGAAAACCGCTCAGTGAGATAGATAAGAAATGGGAGACATCACTCACTTCCCCCCGGAGTAGACCTCTGCCGTGTCAAACAGGTTGACCCCGCTCTCGTAGGCGATAGTCATCAGCTGCTCTGCCACCTGAAAAAAGAAGAAGTGAGCCTCAGCGTGGTATAATACGCTCCTATAAATATTACCCAAATTACACTTCAAAAAGAATCGGTATTCCCTCAAGAAGCCGAGAGAGTAGATCTGTTTGCTGCTGGGAAACACATCACCAAGAAAACTGTACGGCCCAGTTGATTAAAGTTGTTTACAGCTCAGTGTATTTCCCAGAGTTTTTTTGACCTAGTTCTTGCGCCTGCAGTTTGCTCAGAGGGGAAGATGGGATCGAATTGGAGGGCCAGTTTTGTCACCATGACTTTCTCCTTCTGTACTCGTGCCTCGTTTTGTTTCGGTGCTTTTGTTTCTGCCTCTGAGTGTCAGTTAGTCCCTGTGGTCATCGGGCAGAGATGAGCTGTCCCTAATTCGGTGTTTTTCCCGCCCTCCAAGGCCGTGTCATGGCACTGGAAGAGGTCTTCTGTTTAATCACTTGTGACAGAGAGGAATAAGACCTCACCACTTGGCCTCGGTAAAGCCAACAGGGACTTAGCAGCATGCTGTGATATTGGGAAATTTATAACGGGGTGATCACTGTGGTCTGCGGACGCCCTTTGACTTCTAGTTACAATAACTTGCTCCCATGGGTGCTACAAAATGAGTATTGTAAGCTGTCACAGCTGCTTTTATTTGGCTCTAAAATGACGAAAGGCAACATCTGCTCATGAGCTGTGACAGCTAGATAATGGATCTGACATGAAGTCTTACCTCATCAGAGATCTGACCTCCAAATGTTACCCATGTTCCTGTTGAAAGAAATGTCAGAGTCAAAGCTTTGGAACAAACAAAAACAAACAAGACCTTTGGCATGTAAAACAAGTCATTTTGGTTTTGCATTAATTAATATTTTTGACATTTTGGACGCTCGACAAAATGTGTCCTACCCCAAAGCCATCAGAAAGAAATGTCAATGATGACTGTTAACAGAATAAAAAAGGAAAGGCTTGCCGACATATGACTTTTGTGATTACATAAAATATTGTTATGTTAATATAGAAAAGTGACACAGTTTTGGGGCATTAGTGACAGATATTATTATCCCCTTCATTGTCTTTTAGGTGCTTTCACTGGAGGTGTTTTAGGCTGTATTTGTTTCTCTGAGTGAGTTCATGCTTGTCAGTACATTAAAGGAAACAGTCACAGTCATCTATTACTAACAGCACAGCAGCTAAAGCAAACAAAATCATTTGTCCTCTGCGATGACAGGTACTCTGGTTCATGTTTGACCTTTTACTTCCTGGATTTTCAAGTTCAGTTTGAAAACATGTTAAATTATTATAAGTTGAAAAAAGGCTGGTGCACAATGAGATTCATAATCATTTTCCAAAAGATGCCACAAAAGTACAATATACATTCTTGCATCAGCTATCAAAATATACAATCATACAGCTTACACACACACACACACACACACTCAAATCATATTTATTATTTATTATTATCTCTATAGATCCACGTATTTGCTGATGATACAGGGATTTCTTGCACAAAACAACGGCCTGCAAACATATTAAAGCAATTCATCATATCACAGCACTGCTACTGTAAATGTATGTATGATATTCTTAAAACAGTCAGGTACCAGCTCCTGAACCAGAGATAAAATGTAACGGTTCCTTTGTGTTTGGATTGTTTCATCTGTTTTTTATTTTCATACAATATATAAGTTAAATCTAAAACACAAACGTATATCTTTTTAGTTGTTATAATCGATTGTTTACATTCTTCATTTACTGATGAACTGGGAACAAACTGACGACTCTATCCTCAAAACACCTAAATCTTCAGATTGACAAACCATTGAATCAATTTCTGTAGCTACTTGTCTTTTCAATCAGATAAATATATCTGTCAGATGGTAAACATCTGAAAATGACCAATCAAGCTTCCTCTGTCATATTAACAGTGTAGTTTTTTTGTGTTCAGTCATCAGCACTGTGCCTGTGACACACACTAGTACAACATGCACAGACTGCACTGATGTACAGCGATCTTGTACATGCACCTACAGTTTCTGTTCCTCCTTCAAACAGCATAGGATGAGTTTTTGTTACAATATTTAGATTCTTCTCCCAGTCCTCTGCTGCCTGATCCTGTCACACGAGGCTTGTTACCGCTCTGACTAATAAGAAATAATTGAAAAGCTGGTGTTGAATCTGTGGCCAACAGCACCAGAAGTATAACAGCAGCAGATTGGTGTAGGCTCAGCCTGTTTTTCTACACTGACGATGGCCAAAGCAAATTATTATTAAAAAAAATAATAATTAAAAAAAAAAATCACAATGCAACTGAAGCAGTGAAACAAAGTAACTGAAACACATCCTAAGTTTGGAGCTGCTCCTTCCAGGAGGCAGGTGTAGGAAGGAATTAATGTAACACTACAACAAACAAATGAATGTGTCTCCTCTTTACAGCTCTCTGCTGACAGGTAGTCAGGTTCTCAGCTGTGTTTTATTCTTTATTTCCTCCTCCTCTTTTCAACATTCAAAACCCTTAAATTCAGAAGTAACACCAAGTGTAGCACATTTTATCTTTTGGCTTCACATCTCTTTTCCCCATTTGTTGCCTCTAACCTTAAACTGGAGCAGACATAGCACAGACCCAGCACCTGTCATCTGTCAGAAGATAAGTAATAGCAGTATTGAGGCGAGGCAATAAACACTGGTGCATCAAGGGTTAGATCTAATATCGGGTCATGTGAGGTCTTCTCTCCAACAGTTTTCACACACGTGTACAGACTGATGTGCTGTACATACAGTAGAAAGGAGCAGCTCCAGGCTCTACACTGACTTTGTTCAAACTTTTATATTTTCCTGTCAGTCTTCTGTTACCTGATCTTTCTCTAAAAAGAAATAATACAGAAACATTTTGTGTAAAATACACTTTTCCACTTCCTCACTGAGAGTCTGAGGAGATCAGTGTCGCTCTGGTGTCGCTCTACAGTGATGTGAGGCTTTTTTCAGCATTCATGTAACAAACACTGGAAAGAGTAGGAGGACTCCCAGAAGTAACTGCACCCAGGTGAGAAATATTTTATGGTATTTTAAATATTCCCTCCTATTTCCAGTTGTTGTGTAAAGCTGCTACCCGAAGGTCCAACTTAGATGTGAGACTCTTCTATCATCTACTTCTTCAAAAATAAGTATATTTCCTGAATCTGTAATTATTCTTTGAAAATATAAATATACAGTTGAGCTATTGAAGCACATAAAAATCTCAGAGAATCAAATGCCTACGCGACATGTTTTAATCCTCACTGTGAAATTCTGTTTTTCCTTCCTCCCTTCTACACAAAACTGGTCCAGCAGGGAATCGATGTTTAGCTCAAGGGCACTACTGCATGGCTCAGGCTTGCCAATACCAGGGCTTAAAACTAATTCCTTTCACTTGATGAATGTCCTTCATCTTTACCATTCTGCCCTGCTGCTCACTGTGCTGTGGCTAAATCCAAAAAAAAAAAAGAAATATCACCAAGAAGATGATTAACTAACTGATTCACAGATTTCCTTCAGTATCTGCTGGGCCCGGGCACCACTGCATCTTTCCTCCACTTTGTCAAGTTATTTTGTCATCGGAGACACACCCCCCTTCAAGCAACTTGGCACACACACATGCTGCAATACAGTACACACACGCAAGAGATTTCCTAAATGAATCAGTCCTATCAAGATGAGTGAGAGTGTTTACCCTCTGGTGTGCATTGGATATGTGTGATAATTGAGCAACTTGTTTGCTGAAACCAGTGCCATTGATTAAATATTAACAGGGAAAATGTTAATGCTTTGCAAACAGCTTTCTGTTGTCTCTTGTGACTTTCCTTACATATAAAAGATGCATGAGGTTCAGAACAGGGTGAAATGATATAATAAAATTTAAAAAACTGTCCTCTTCGGCTTGGCTCTTTTGCCAGCTCTTTCTAGATAATTTAAATTACACTTCTGAAATCATAACATGTTTGACAATGTTAATTAAACGTACTCACCCAGCCCCAGACAGGAGACACGCAACCCAGATTTCCCCAGGTTCCTGTGAAGAAAAACAAAACACGATTAAGAAAACCAGCGTTATTTAGACTCAAGATGTCACCAGTCAGATGCGATTGCAATTACTGCGTTCCTGTGTTCAGCTCGGGGGCCCGCAACAGCTCTCTCCATTAACAAAGGCAAAATCTATGTTGTTTTCAAATCATAACTCGAGAGGCTGAAATGAAATATCACACAGCGATTGTGTATACTTGAAAAAAATCAATTGTAATTTCGGTATGCAGTGTTTAACCATAACGATCTCTTATGTCTTCTCATGTTTGATCGAGAGGAGAATCACTTAATCCGACGGGTCACCTTTATCATCATGAATCATAACTGAGAGATTACATGTGGGGAGGACAGATGATTTAATCCATCAATATGGATCCCAGAGTACACCAAAAAAAACACTGGAAGGTTGGTGCTTTTGAAGTGTTGCCTCATCTTATACTCGGACTGTTGGACATCCTCTTACAGCAGGGAGCACTTCTTCAGTCCTCAGGCCTTTTACTGTTATTGTCTCCCCCACAAAATGCAGACAACTGTGCTCAATTGCAAGCACCGGTGTTATATTATATCAGCATTCCTCAAGACAGATCCTCACCAGCGCTGTTCTCTTAATGCATCCCTATTATACCTATTAACTGTGCAATAATATACGTCTCACCCTGATGTATGTCTCCTCGATAACATTTAATTTACATCCAGCTGATCTGCAGCTGTGTAATAAGGCACCTTCAACTCTCATTAACACCACGGAAGATAAACTGAGACATTAGACTGTATTTTTTTTTTGCCACCCTTGAGTCAGAGTCTCGGTTCTGCGCTTTGCATCAAGTTTTACAATCTGCGCCACATCAAGTCCAACTGAGAGGGAGCTCATGTGGTGCAAGCGTTTAATTGCTTAATACAGACGATGGCTGCAAGAGCAGATTGTTCGCCCTGCAGTCGCCACAGGTGTCCTCCCTCGGCGTGATGGATGCGGACAGCAGGTGAAAGAAAACTGTGACGAGGGGGATCGACAACCCTGCAAAGGCGGCCACGGTCATCCGAGAGTGGAAGTGATACGAAGCACACGCTGTGAAATTGAGACATATTCTTTTGACAGAGTCATCAAGGCCACACGCGCAGGCAAAAACCCACCGTCACAAGCAAAACACTTTCTGTTCGAGAGGAGATTGTGGCCAAACAGGAGCAAAAAAAAACAACCTCCAATTATGATCCGGGGGTTTGTGTCTTCTGCCTGGTTTTGCAGGCATTCACTCATTACGACAAATGAGGCTGTAAAAAATGCCAGCAGTCGTTTTCTCGTGCCTGACAACTAATGGCCTGTGCCCGTCGAGATGAAGGCGGACTAATTCGAGTCTGTGCCGTCTAACTGTGCCCTTAGCCAATTCAATTAGGTGTCCAACATGGGGATACATCAGTCATCAAGTCAGTAGTTCGTCTGAGCTGCCAAGATAAAAGAGTAGAACATATAAATGAAAGTGTTTTACATATAAACACTGAGTGGTTTGATACATTTCTGGATTTTCTGATGGATTGTGTAATTAAGGCGCTGATAACAGCATGACAGGAGAAAACTGGGAGACAGATCTCACTGCTGTCACAAACCGTGGGATGCGTTCTTGTCTCTAATATAGTGGAGGAGTTTGGATATTGTATCCTCCATCTCTCTGATGTATTATAGAGTGGGAGCTCTGATCCATGAAAGTGTGGGGGAAGGGCGGGACTGTAGGTTAGAAGTGTGTTACTGACTCAATCTGAGTGTGTTTGGCTGCAGGGGTTATTGAGGACACACCTCACTGATGTTGAGGAACAATCATTGCCCCACATAATGCAAGTTACTCTGGGTGCAGCATCTTCTAAATGCATGTAGTAGTAGTAAAAATGCATGTGTGTTTGCCTCAGGTGGTCATTGATACTCCGTCCATGTTTACCGAGGCTCATTCAAGCACATTATCCCCACAATAAACAAGCTGGTGGGCACGTTGTGTTTCCAAATGAAGCTGGTTGTCTTTGGAAAAATGCTAACTTTGTATTGGAGTTTGTCCATCGGCTACATTCACCGTATTTGTGTGCTGCTGTAAATGTATTCAGGCTGTCTTAATAATAGGGGAAAAAAAGACAAAGCTGATATTTAGCAGCAGCATCGCTTCGGTATTTTTGTCCACAGGGTTTTCTGGGGAGCCGGGAAGCGGCAGCATCGGCTATACCTGATTATTAACCACACAGTGCACTAAAAGATCTGTCCAGGTCTCAGATGTGGGTGCCAGCAGAGGCGCATTGCTAAAGAAGCTAATGATTCAGGGGATTACAGCATGTCATTTGCCACAAAGAAAGACAATGAATAACTTTGTGTTTAAGAGAAAATGGGTGCTTGTGTGTACGTGAGAGGCAGAGAGAAAAAACAGGGCTGCTTAGCTGCAGATGTGCAAGTACCACACACACACACATATATATATATATATATATATACTGTATATATATGTGGCAAATGGTAACATAAATACACAAAGCAGAAGATAAATTGTGCTATACAAACTTGCACATAAACAACTTTGCAAGCCAGTGAGTGTGGCTCGGCCCCTCATGCTTGGATGGTGCCCAAAAGAAGCCTTGAAGTAAAATGACAAATGAGTCATTTGACGACGCCCCCTCACACAAACCTGTCACCACTTATGAACATCCTGCGAGCGGCTACTGTATGTAGCCTGTTCTATTCTTAGTTGATCTCTGGTTGAGATGAAAATACCAAATGAACATCTGGCTGATATATTGCATTTAATATCGAGCTTAGACCTTAGGAAAATGGCTTTTTATTGTGGGTGGATTTTTTTTTTTTTCCCTCGAAAGCAGATATGTGGCTCTCAGCTCACACTGGGGTGCTTCTTATGGTTTATTTCCTGATGTGTGATTGTTCAAATCAATATTTGTCAACAAACGATTTGGTCAAGGTTACGAATAAACGGATAAAACTCCTCACTCGCAGGGGATTAACGTAGACTAAGCAAACCCACACAAGCCAACCTTGATGGGCGGAGGGATTAGACAACACCCACCTCCTCGGTTCCCACCGCTCTCTTGATGGCAACCATAATGTTGCTATCAAAATACTTCAGTACAGGGAAAAATGGCGGGTCATATTCTAAATATATCAAAAGCACGGCCTGTGTGGGTGGGAAGAAAGTCGGGAAGTGATTCCAAGCACTTTGAGGGGGAAAAAAAATGAATAGATTAAGTATGAAAGAAAAACTGCAGTGGAGTTGCTGAGGAAAAAAGCCCTGATGAAGCTGATGGAGAGAAAGAGAGACAGAAACCGAGAGACACTAGCAACAGACTGAAGCTTGCAGAGTTGCAAGTCCAAGCCCCGAGTCTAAGCAGATCAAACGCCCTCTACAGATAAAGCATTCTATATGACACAGAATGGGAAATAGGAAATGACAGCCAGCTCCCTACAGGGCCCACCACAATGCTTGTATGGTGTGTGTGTGTGTGTGTGTGTGTGTGTGTGTGTGTGTGTGTGTGTGTAACAAAGAGCCAGAGTGTGGACACGACTTTCTGCTTTGTTTTCCACAGGGCCAAAGTCAACATTGTTTCAGTTTTTCATTTTTACACAGTAAACACAGACTCAAACAAAGACTCTTTTAAATGTACACTGTTATATATATGTTGGTTTTTTTTTTTACTGTGATGGAGTTTTAAATCTTAATTTCAAACATTGCTCAAGTGACTATTGGTAGAGAATCTCACACTGAATAACTATTTCAGGAAGAGACACATGACTGAAGCTAGTGGCCTGTGGGTTGACCCTGTATTGAAAAACATGTGGGCAGATCTGAAGTGGTTGATTCAGCATGGTGTGGATTTCAAGAGAGAGCGAGGCAACATGGGAAAAAAAAAATCAATCATGATAAGTGGAACACACTCATGGTTTGCTATGGTTTGATTGCAATAATATGTATGATAAAACACACTAAATATAGGACATCTTGTCACCAAATGTCCTCTCTGCCTTAAATATCCTAAAATAAAGACGAGTAAGGGAGGCTCCGATGGACTCCCTGGGTTAGGTCTATCAGCTTATTGGATTTGTTCAGCTCTGCCAAACAAGTATTGTTTTGCAATTTGCAGTACAGTTAGGAATAAACACATGCAGCAGTGTTTTCTTTTTGTTTTATCCTCCCAATTATCTTTGTGATTACAGTTTGTTTACTGAGGCCAATTAGGGAGAAAAAGCAAAAATTACAACTGCAAGGCAACATTTTAATAAAACCATTATGCTCACAGAAAAACATTTTAGTTGTAACCTTTAATTAAAATGCAGTAAACTTTCTGGCTTTTAACTAAAAGATTGGGTGGTTCTCATCCTTGGGGGTTTGTTTGGTCTTTAGGCAGAGTGGAGCTCTGTGCTACAGGGCTCCTGTTGTGCAACACCCTGGCTCATATTATTAGATCTACACATCACAGCCACACGGCTGAGACGAGGCACTGAAGTAAATGATGTTGGAACATAAAATACATTCACTTTATACTAGGTTGATGAAAAACTTGGCAACAGCAGCAAGTCAGAGAGCGGAAACACAACGCCAAACAGTGTGTCTCTGAGCAAGAGTAGCATGATTGGCTCCAAGGGTGCAGACATGCATGAAGTCATGCAAACACGCATACGCACCTGCACAGATACTTGAGCTTCACCACAAAACACAATCATAAACACACAGAAAGCAACAAAAAAGCAAAGACTGATGCATGGTGCAGCCACAATACCAGAGTATTTGACTGCAATGCTGCTGTGGTCAAACATGAACAGGAAGAGGTTGCATCACTGCAGTGGATCCCAAAATCACAAGCATCCATTCACATTATCTAAACCTATTTAATGGTCTGTCATACAGAGCAAAATGCAGATTTCTTGCTGACTTGCTTTTTGATGTGTTAAAAGAATCTGCAGTGAAATGTAATGAAAATGTCCTTGACTGCGCTCATTAACATACAGTCACAGGAAAGCAGTTTCTGACTTTATGACAATAATATAATGCAGTCATCAGTCATTTTGTAAGTTTCAGACTTCTGAGATTTAGGCAGAAGAAATCCATCCTCCGCTGTGAATGATTTAGAGACCTCAGGAGAAATGATAGTTTAGCTAAACTCACTTACAGCAGTTATTTTGCTGTAAGATCTGATAGACAATTGGTTTAATAAACAGAAGGGCTCAAAAAAGGAAAAAGATTTTTAATTAAAAGGATCAAGCCAGAGGCACAGCAGACACACCACTGAATGCAAAGATGACATTTGTTTTGAGGCAGCTTCACAAAACTTTCATTCAGCTCGACTGTGTGCAACAGTTCAACCCGATGACGTGTGGAATACCTGGAAATGATCAGTATGACCCACGTATTCTGGCTTTATAATATGCAGGAAAAATAAAAACCCCTCACTTTGCATGGCTTCGTTATGCATTACTCACACTGTCGACACAGAGATATGTACACAGCAGAGGACGCCTCTCTCTCTCTGCTGGCCACTGATAAGCCGGCATCCGAAGGAACCAACAGAAGGGATTTTTGCATGCCCATCTGCAGCGCAGCTCTGAAGCAACCAAGCGGAACCGTCCCCAAACCTCCTGGACTGTCAAAAGGCCTTCTGCTGCCTAATGACCGTTATGAACTTCAATCCAGGCGATCAGGGGCTCCCTACCCGGAACCAGAAATAATCAGCACAACTTGTGAAGCCAGTAACAACAGCATGTTTTGTTACATCACATCGTTTTTGGCCGGCATGTGCGCCGTTTCTGGACTACTCATGAGAGGGAGAAGAGGTCAAACTGCCTCGAAAGGTTGCAACCAGGGGACACTACAATTAGACCTACGCTATATTTGGATCGCCATGACAACTAAAATGCTGGGGGTGGTGGTATTATTAGTTTATGCTCACTTGCTCCGCACACTACTTCTTCTGCTTCGACTTGCAACGCCTTCAGATGTTCCCAGTATGGATCCTTAATGCCACACACACACACACACACACATCAAATGCACATACATGCACTCATGTATGTAATGCAATGTGCCAATCCAAACGCCCACAGTTGCACACACTCTGCTCGTTGAGAAAGTTCTCTGTGTGATTTATTATCACACAGAGAAAACTTGAAAGAATTTGTACAACACAGTGAACTTGGCTTCACTTCAAGAGAAAGAGATTCCCCGTCAGATGGCATCCAAAGCAATACAGCTATCCGCTTTAACCAAACGGCTTCGAGTCAGAGGTTTGGAGAGAGAGGGGGGGGAAACAGATACAGTACCGAAGAGAGAGAAAAAGAAAATATCGGACCAACAGGGAGCAGAAAGTGGATGTGACAGTTGAGATTTTTTATCTAATATTTGCTCTGCTACGCGGTGAAAATAGGGGATTTGCTGAGGGCTTGGAGGAAGCTTTCCAGCAAACATCATTCACCTGTTTCCACAAGGAGCTAAAAGAGTAATCAGATTACAGCTGTAACTTTTCAGAAAAGGTGAAGTGATAGAGTTAAAAAATATAATAGAATTTCAAAATCAATTTTCTGGCCTAATAGGGGGAAAAAAAGGTGCACCGGTTTGCACAATGGAGTTCGTCTGATAGCAGATTGAAGTTAGCCATTTCAATGTTGTTATGGAAACGAGATGAGATTGTGTGACAAGCAGACACTTATCACATTTAGCTGCTCCGCATCCAATCAGCCCATATTCTGCTAATTGCCTCTTTTCTGTGAGCTGACCCGTCTGCCCCAATTTTCTTTCTCATTCAATTCTCTCTCTCAAAGTCTTTTTGATCTTCCTCTCTTCCCTTCGTCTTTTCTAACTCCATCCTCTCTCCAATCATCCTCTCTTTTCTGTCTTTTCTCTGGTGTCTCTGTATCGATCCTGACACTGTAAATGACGACGTCACCGCTCTCCAGCGAGGTGACAGCGTGAGGTGAAAGCTACTATTTTGCTCCCGCGGCCTGGGTTAAGAGCCCACTCACTGAGATAAGAGAGCATTGTTTACTTGGCCCGGTCTTGTTACAACTCCCACACAGACACACATTGAGAGCGTTGCCGCCTGACGCCGCTCAGCTTTAACTGTCACACTTTCCAGAATGTACTGTATGGTCGCGGCCAGTTACTGAGAGCGAGAGTCTTAAACCGAGATCTCAGAGATCAAATTCAGAACTCACACACTGAATGCATATATCTGATTCATGGTGCACATCACCATAATACAGCTTTCTGTTGTTTAAATCTTTGCAATAGGTGGTATATTTATATTTCTTCACATGCACACCAGCCTCTATTTTATTTCTCCAACAATAAAAGTGATGCTATTCCTGTTTTAATAAAGCAGCTTCTTACTCCACAGGGTGTCCTGAGTGATTACATTAAAAGCCTTATGTTGTCCATAACATTTCTGAAATTAATTTAATTGTTCCTTATTGTATACATTGTTTACAGCAGCAGTCCCACATGGCCACCAAACTACTCAAGTATACTTTAATTTGATTGTTACAAACAGCTGCACAGCTGAGAGGCCGCAGCAAACTGTGCATAATATGTGTATTATTATTTTTATAATATTAGTCTAGTTGCTGATTATTCATTTCATTATATGATGATAAATGAGAAATATATGAAGCCATTTGTACCATCTGGGCAATGAAGAACACAAATTTAGTTTTAAACCAGTATGCTAAAAAAATATTTTAATATAACTTTTTATGTTGTGAATGAAAAACTTTTTTTATTATAGTATTTTTGAACCACTTCAAAATATTTTATCTTTCTTCACTTGCAAGCATTTGAATTCACATGTTCATTTCAGTAACTCGAAGCAATCCAAACAGCATAAACTGTCCCAGATGATAGTTTGCTTCAGACTACTAATTGTGGAATAATTAACTGCCAATAAATCTGCAGCTTGGAAACATGTCTTCATTTTTGTCAGTCTGTCTTGACACAAACACACAAACACAGTCACACACACGCCATCCCACTCATCACCTGTCACTGCTCATACATCTTCACTTTTTCCTACCATTTTGGTGAATATTATTTTTTGTTTTCTTTCAAATCTCCCCTCCACAGTCAGAACAGTTGCAGGATTTCACAGCATACACTGGGTAGTAGGGAGAAACTAACTACACTAAACACACCTCCTCCTCCTCCTCCTTCCTCACTCTCTTCTCTCACACAGTCTCCATCAGCATCAGGTTACGTACCGGTACTTCATGCCGGTGAGCTTGGCGGTGGACTCCTTGAGGTTGTGGTGGTAGCGATGGGTGAAGGAGCCCAGGCTGCGGGCT
>OOFC01016844.1:0-21197 GCA_900323345.1 Pseudochromis fuscus
TTTTTAAAAAAAAAAAAAAAAAAAAAAAAAAAAAGAATTTGTCATACTTTTTTTGTCATACAAATGTTGTAAAGTGTAAAGAGAGTGTGAGAAAGAGACCAGCCCCCTAAGCTGAGGTGGAATGATCACCGGTTGTTTGTAGGCAACATCTCGGATGACGCCCAGTCCTCTAAATTTTACACTAAGTCGTGTGCTATCTAGGGATGAAGGGCACATTTGAGATTCACCTGGAGGAAAACTAAATGTCATCAACCCTCATTCCTCTCTCACAAAAACTTGAATTAGGGGGATTTACTTTTTCTCCTATTGTAAATCAAGTTATTAAGCAAAATACTATAAATATAAGGAAGAGAGAATGAAATCACTGTATAAACTGGTAAAAGACTCATTTCTTACTTATATACCATATTGTTAAATAAACTGTGTGCAACAGAAGAACTCCAGTACTCTGTTGACTAAATAATGAGGCATCACTCCTCCTGTTTGTGTGTGTTCTTTTGTTTCAACTGTGTGAAAATAAGCGATGGTGATCAGCAGTGTGTTCCTGTGCGACTCTGACTGAAGACATCCAGCCTGAGGTACATCTGATTCTAAGGAAACTGTTTAGTATATGGCGTTATTCCCCACTTGGAAAAGAGTTTGAGGGATTTTTCAGGGCTTGGCAGATAAGATGGGGTTTGCTCAGGAGTTCACTCACTTTAAAGGGTTCCCTTGCATCCTGGAAAACCTGGATAATATAAGATCTTTTTAGACAGGTTTTCCAGACCAGAATTTTTTCAAAAGAAGAGCATATGTCCTGAAAAGCTGTTTTCCTGGAAACTAATTTTGACGTCATTGTGTTTTTTTGCGTGCACACTCTGAGATCTCTGCAACGCTAGTCAGGGAGACGGTTTCCAAGCTGGAAGGCCATGAACACACCACAAAGTTGTAGTCTTTGAATGCACTGTAAAAACTGATAAGTTGGCTTTAATTAAAGAAAGTAGACAAAGTTGTTGCCTCAAAAAGACTAAGTTAAGTAAACTTAAGTTCAGAAAATTAGAACAATTTGTTTATTGTGAGTGTGCAGAAATTAATGATATAGCACAATTCAAAGATGTTAGGCTTCTTTAACTTCAAATCAGTGGTATAACCTCACTTCTTTGAACTGGGAAAATTCCACTGCAAAATGCCTAAAACCATATCTACAAATCCACTATGTAAACTATATATCAGCTCATCATCAAGCTCTCCAGAAGCCCGCTACAATCCTGATCATTTGAATCAGATGTATTGGAAGAGGGAAACTGCAGCCTTCAGAGTTGAGAGTTTACAGGTTAATTTTAGTTGTCTAAACAAAACGGTGAAAAAATTGAGGTTGGCTAGCTAATGCCTTCCTGCTGAAGTTTTTTTTTTATAACTGAATGTGCAGGATGGGTTTGGGGCAATGAGACACCTCCATACGCCTCCACCTGTGGCACCATACTGTTTGTTTTAACAAACACATCCACATATAGAAAGGCTGAGATTTCCATCAGTTGTACCAGCTTTATGTCACAGAAAGCCCTGGAAATATTTGACAATCAGTGGAAACTTGCTTCAGTGTAAACCATTCAGAAATGACAACCAAGTTGAGTAAGAAGACAGGACTCCAGGACCAAACATATGTAACTACATCTTTCTGTATGTCATTGATAGAAATGTTCACATACCATACAAAAATTCTTATGAATTCTTATTCATTCCTAAGCTGAAGTCCTAAGCTTTGTAGAGGTGTTTTAAGTGGATATTATTTGATAAATGTGCTGTTTTGATTAAGTATTTGAGTTAGTCTTTCAGGTCACTTTAAACTATTTAGACCTAAAGTAGATACAGAAGATATATACACTTAAATGGTGTGATTTTAAAACAAGCTTCATCAGTAAAGTCAGTGTGGTTATAAACTTCAGTACCTTAGTGGTTCTAGTAAACTTAGTGCTTGTTTAAACCAGTCACATTGTTTTTATTTATTTATCTTTTTTCATAATATGCAGATCTTGAATCCTACATGTCTCGATAGTATTTTATTCCAAAATTAAATTAAATCTTTCATTCATAATTCATATTGATAATCAATGAAAGACGGTAATCCAGTATAAGGCAAAATCATCTTTGGAAAAAAACGCCACTTTCAACATACTTAAATAAATAATTACATTTGTAAAACCTCAGGGTAATAGATTGTCCTGTTTTCTAACTTTTTAAAACATATTTTGTTAGTTATAATCACATACGATAAAAATATACACTGCTTTTTTGTTCCAAAAATTGTAAAGATCAAGCATCATATTAATGTATGCTCTGTATTGCAGTCACATGACCTGGAGGCAGCCATTCATTCGTTCATTCTTGGTCACATGACCGGAAGTTTGAAATGACGCGGCTGAAGGGGGAAGGTTTTAAAATGAAAACAACTCCTGTCTGTTCCGTACCTGTTTTATTAATAAAATGATTAATACATAAGTTTGTATAGAGTTTAGAAATAATGAAAATAACTACAGCGGGAGACTGTTGAAGCCATGAGTCGGGAAGTTAAAGATGAAGACGCTAAATCATCCAAACAGGGTGAGAAGAACGTGTTAGCATAACTGGTAAACTAATTTCACCCAGCTGATATTTTTCAAAAGTCACTTGTTATAAAAACGTTGCAGGTAGAATATAACTTCATAGATTGGAATTAGCGCTAAATGATAGAACAGCTGTGTTCACTGGATTGTGCAAACCGCGCGAAACTTGCTAACATGCAAATTAAATCACTCTTCTGTGACAGAGGACATATGAAGGCTCTTGAACCCACCCAGCTTGTTTATAGCTGAGAGCATGCCCACAAGTCCTTTTAATGTGAGAACAAACACTTCATCATGGACGACTCGGATCAGGATTTTGTAGAGCTCTGCTCCAAACTGCTGAAACGGGTCCGGAAGAAACCAGGTGAGTCCAGACAGCCCAACAAAGCAGATCGTCCGAGCTCCAGTCAAGCAAGCGAAGGAGACAACAGGAGGAAAAATAACAAAAATGATGGTCACTCTGGAGCAAAGGTCCCCAGGACTCAGCCTGTGGGCAGTGGAGGGAGTGGATATGACTCAGGAGATCCTGGTTCATCTGTGGTGGCTTCAGCAGCAGCAGCAGGACCGAGGACTGATGGAGGTTTACGGGCAAAAGACAAAGTCCTTCTTAAGATGCAACAGTTCAAGAGATCCATTCCACAGAAGATGATACACAAAGACAACTCCAAGTCCACAAGCCATAAGAATGAAGCTGCTCCTTCTACAGAGCAACAAAGACGAGGTGAGATGATATGATGGAAAAGTTTTGGTCTCTTCTTTGTTTTGTCACCAGCACACCCTTTACTTCAACCTATATGTTATAAGGAAACCTCTCCTCTCCTCCATTCACAGATTCTCCAGAGTCCAGCTCAGAGCCCCGAGACAGTGACGAGGCTCTGGCCCTGCGACTGCAGCAGGAGATGGACAGGGAGGCAGCAGAGGCTCAGACAGTGGACTTGGAGGATGGAGGACTTTTCTTCTGTCAGATCTGCCAAAGAGATTTATCACACATGACGCCTGAGGGACGCAGACAGCACATCAACAGGTCTGAAGATTTGACGTTCATTTGAGGTGCTCGACATGTGCCTCACATCTCTTACTCCTCAAAAGTAACTCAAAAGTATATGAATATGATTTTTGACTAGAAAGTGTAATCACACAGTCAACACAGCGCAGCTTCCTAAATGATTTTCACAGAGATTAACACAGACTGATTTACTATTAAAGCAAAATGGGAAGATTGGACAGGGGACATTTATTTGGACCAGACTGGATGAGAGTATGCTGTTTAGTATCTAAAAAATAAACAGTGACTGTTTTAGTTACTTCATTTATCACAATACAATAACAGTTTTGTTTCTGAATGTGAGGGTGTGCTTCTTTTTCATTTGACCTTATTGTAAATTTAGTTGCTTTTAGATATCAGATGAATTAAACCAATTAATTCTTTATTAATTACGAGAAGTGTATTACCAGAAAGGTAATAATATAGGTTACAATAAAGGAAGGTTGACCACAAGCAAATCTCCAAAAAGTTCAATCCCTAACACTGATGCTTTTATCAGCTGTTTGGCAACAAAGATGTGTAAAATGTCTCTCATCTGCAGCTCTGAATAATCTTAATATTTCCTCTTCTTTGTAAATGATCCCTCCTGACAGGTGCTTGGATGAGAGTGAAGAGAGCGGCCCCGCCCCTCCTCCACCCCCCGGTGTCCCTGACTGTCCCATCTGTGGCAAGAAGTTCAAGTCCCAGAAGAGCCGCTCAACCCACCTGAAGCGCTGCTCCTCAGAAATGGGCGTTGCTCCGGCTGTGTTGCTGCAGGCTGTTCACAGACAAGCAGAGGAGAGCCAGAGCATCTCCACTGCTAACACACTGTGAGTCTGTTTCTTCTCAGTCAAGTCTCATAAAACTATGACCCCTGAGATTACAGTGAACTGTAACAATGGATGCCAAGTCCATAACTTTTTAAATGTTCAAAAACTGAGTTTTGATGAAGTTTATCAACTAATCCCAACAAACATAAAGAACGTGCTTAACTAAACCCAGATATGTAGTAAAGCCTTGCATATAACTCATGGACTCTTCATAGAAATTAATGAAGCAAGTGGGGCTCAAAAATGAAGGAAATGCAGAAGTGCAAAAAGATACAATACACCTGACGGCCACTGGAGGCTGTCTCCAAAAATCTCTGGCTCCATTTGACTTCAATTTAAAAACTGGTATTTTCAATCATGAAATAAGTAGATATTAGGTTTAACAAAGAGGAATATTTAGGGGCATGATGAGCTGGATTGACAAGCCTGGTCTCCAATGAGAGCAGTGAGTGAAGTTGAGTCTCCTACACATTAAACAGTGATCTCGGGTTCAACAGTTAAACCCACCTCCTCAGTCCTTCCTTCATATCCAATCTTCTGGCTCCAAACAACCGACATAGCAACATTCAAATGTTGATTTGCTGGCTTGAGGACTCCACAAACCAATGAGTGATGTCACACTTGCTTTGCCCATTTCTAAAAACAGTATATGACATCACCCAACTTTATACATAAGATATAACAGTATATGAGTACCTGAAAGCTCAAAGAAACATCACTCCAACCATTTTGTTTTTCTCTTCAGCACACAGACTGTGGGCACCAAAAGGAAAGGGCCGTCCAACTCTGGCCTCCCAGCGAGGAAGAAACCCAGGAAGAAGACTGACCCCCTGGATGAAGAGACCATGGTGGCTCTGGCTCTGTCCTCGTCTTTGCTGGAGCAGGAGAGGGAGCAGCAGAGAAACAAAGAGACAGCGAGACAAACGGAGGACGCTGCCTCTCACACCTCCATGACTCCAGGGCTGAAGTGGAAGCCAGACGGAGGTACTGTAGCATCACTGATCACATCTGTGTTACTGTTTTTTTATACAACAATTCAGTTTAGTTTTTTTCATATAGCATCAAATCACAACATCTGTCACATCAGGGCATTTTACATAATAAATATAATACTTACAGTATTATAGAGAGAACCAACAATTCCCCTATGACCCTGTTGCCAGCAGTAGGGAGGAAAACGCCTCTTTTTCAGGAAGAAAATCTCCAACACAGCAAGTATCAGGATGGCTGTGACCAGCTGGAGAACAAAGACAGAAAAGATGAACATAAAGATACAATAAACACTGGATAGGTTGGTGGAGCCTTACATACCTGCAAAGAAAAGTACAGAGTAAAAATACAAACTACATAGAGAGAAAAGACAGAGTTCAAATAACTGAATTCTCCACTCAGTTATACATGTGGTTTTTATTGAATACGTTTGTCTCCTGGCCGTCAGTTTTCTATCTAACAACTCAGATTCATCATCATGTGTTAGTGTAAAAGGTGCTTTTCCTGCCTTTGGCTTTCGTTTCTTTTTATAAAGGAAATACCAAGTCACAATAAATCAGAACTCACAAACGTTAATTACACTTCTGAACTGGAGCTAAACTCATTCCCAGGAAACATCAGCAACTTTTCAACCTCAAATAATCTTCTGTGGATTAAAGGAAAACCTTTGAGTTGTGTGTTTTAGTGGTTAAAAAGCATGCAACTGTGAGCAAGTTTACTTTAACTGGGAAACTGTTATCCCTGGAGGCAATTTTCATGTCTTTGTTTTTGAGGAACAAATACTCTGTGTATTTGCATGTATGTTACCTCTGGTGAGGCCTGCAGCCGTGTGTTTTCCACTTGTTTGTTGGGATTTTAACACCTCGAGTGCCATGTTTAAAACTGTTGGTTACAGATAATGAAAATAGAGATGATGCATTTGAATAATCAGGTTCTGTGGAGGTTTCTGAGTTTTCAGGTGCACACCTCTCTTCTCTCGGTGCAGGTAAGGCTCGTGGAAAGAGGAAGAAAGGCGCCGTCCCTCGTCCTCCTCCTCTGCTCCTCATTCAGGATGCTGACTCGGCCCTGACGAAGCTGCAGGAGCGTGTTTCTGCTCTGCTCCTTCAGACTCATCCCCCCTCTCCTCCGACTCCGACCCGCAGCCCCAGCACTCTGCCTGGCTGCAGCGGCGCTGCCTCCTTGTGGCAGAAGAGCACACTGCAGGACGGAGGCTCCACCTGTCTGTCTGATTTCTACTGTCCGGAGCTCAGGGAGTTCTTCACACCCACAGAGTCGGTAACGGTGAGAGACCAAACACATGTTTTCATCTTCATGTTTGAACCGACTGGGAAATTGAAATCAGACTGAATGTTAAGCTTCTGCTCATATTTTATAAGATGGAGAGGAGTACTTCTTATTTCTCACTAACAGGTACCAGTGGATCCAGATGTTATTCATCCCGTTGGTTTTGTTAATATGTGCCTTGAACTTCAAGAAGATCTTCCTTGTTCAGATTCAAATAACATATTTAGTGGTGTTAACAAAAATATTGTATCAATGAGACTTGAAAGCCAGTTTCTCTGAATTTAGCCTGATTCCACATCCTAATACTGAGTTTAATTTACTTTTTTCACAGCTGGTTTCACACATTTTTCTGTCCAGTATGACGTGACAGTGAGCTTGCACGATGCAAAAAATATTTGACCAAATACTTTGAATCCAGAGCCGAGTAAATGGATTCTGTTCTCCCTCTTATCCAGACTGATCCAGCCACCAACAGGCCCGAGTCCTCTGTCCAGCCTGTGGGTGAAAGAACTCCTGTCACAGTGTCCAGTGTCTCCATCCCACCGTCCTCATCCAGGACGACCTCCTGCTCCTCGGTTCCCTCCACCCCCGGGACAGGGCAGCTTCCTGTGGGCAGCCAGGCTCTACAAGACCTGTTGGATCTGAATGAAGACGGCTCCACCCTCACACAGCGTGGATACATTGACAAAGGTGACCACACACACACACACACACACACACTTTATCCTAAAAACTAAAAGAATCTCCACCTAATTACCAAAGTTATGAATCTGAAAGTGAGTCACCCCCCAGGCATAAGCAGAAAAATAAACATTTATTCAGTGATGTGTTTAATTTTATTTCCTCTACTATAAAAACTTATTTTACAAAACTTTTTTTGTGGCTGGAAATCTGTTATTTACCTTGAACACTTACTCTTACAATGTCTGACGTGAGGCTTCAAATACATGTTATGTATTTAAAAATTGACGTTAGTATTTATTTATTATATAAAAAAGAGGTGAAAAACTCTAAAAGATGGGTGAAAATAGCTGATTTCTTCTGGTTAGAACATCAACGGAGCATCAGGTCTAAACAATGTTCCTTTAATATTTATTATTTCTAATAAAACAGTATTGAAATGTCAGCTTTAAAAAACCCAGTCTACTTCTGTAAAATTTAAACCTAACTCACTAAATCAATTGGCAAAAAGTGACTTATTTAGTCAAAACTTTTGGTCGTGGTCGTCTTTGTTTCTGCAGGAGAGCACATCAACGCTCGTCTGTCCACAAACCTTCAGCTGAGTGGCTTCATCCAGGAGGAGTCAGAGGAGCACGGTGAGCTCTGTGCCAGCGGCTTTCTGCCTGAATCTGCCAACACACTCTCAGAGGTCACCCGTAACCCGGAGACGAGGACGGCCGATCAACCAAAAGCAGAAGGAGACCGAGGCAGCCACCAATCTGTAAGACAGCTCAAGATACAAGTGTCCACTTTATTAATCCTCCAGTTCCCTGACCTCAGTGTGCGGTGCTGGTGTTTCCCCTTCAGGCGGCGCTCTCCAGGCTGGCGTCAGACCTGAGCAACATGGTGAACAACCCTCAGCTCAGTGATGTGCAGCTGCAGGTGGACAGCGGAGACGTCTACTTCGCCCATTCCTTCATGGTGTATGCTCGCTGCCCCCTGCTGGCAGAAATGGTGAATCAAATATTAATGTCTAAAGATGCACAAATATCGTGGGTTGTTTTGTGCATAAAGGCATTTCACAGCTGTATTTGATAAATGATGAAGATTTCTGCCTTGGATTGAATGAAGAGCTTTACTCCGACATGCCTCCAGCACTTTTACTCTTTGTGTATTTCCACCCACGGTTCTCTCTTTGTTCAATCGTCTGCTCGACTCTCGCAGGTGCATGAAAGTGGTTTTGGGGTGCGGGAGGAAGGTGTGGCTGCAGCTCAGAGGGTGCTGATAAGTGACGTCCCGGGTCAGGCGGTGCTCACTCTGCTGCAGTATCTCTACACAGGACGCTGCTCGATCCCAGCATCATCACTGCAGCCTCATGTACTGGAGCTGGCATCCAGGTTGGTTTAGAGCGTGGACGATAAGCCGATTGATCACTTTGAGGTTTTTAACAGTTAAACGTTTCTGCTCCAGGTATTTATACAATCCACATTTTATAAACCCAGATCTAATGTGTGGCCATATTTTTCTTTACTTGAAGTGTTTTCTTCGTTAAACAGCACTGGTACGGACAGTTGTGTCTAGACCTGTTTCATCCATCAAGTTTAGTTGATCCAGGACTTTTTGAAGTTACCAAAATAAATAACACACTGCAAAATGATTCAAGTCACATATTGTTCTTGTATGAAAAAAGGAATTTCGGTGTAGTGGAGCTAATCTCTCCTCTCTTTTCTGTTTCTTAAGATTTGACCTTCAGGAGTTACAGCAGCTTTGTCAGCTCCACCAAGACGAAGCAGACGACATGGACCAAGAGGAGAACGTCAACAACCAAACAGGCCAGGCCTTCATGGAGCTCCTCCGCAGCATGTGGATCGAAGGCGAGCAAGACGACGACCAGGCGGATTCAGATGGCAGGGATCAAAGGAGACGGTCGGACGAAGATCATCAGGCCGATGAGGTCGTGTCAGCCGACAGAGAGATTCAGGAGGAACACATGAACGAGGAGGAGCTGGAGGAGATCTATGAGTTTGTGGCTACGCAGAGAAAGAGGGAGGAGAAAGACACAGAGGAAGAGGAGGAGGAGAGGGTAGATGAGGAAGAAGATGGAGATGCAGTGTTCACAAAACTGACAGAACCCAAAAGTGGGAAAAATCAACAACCCAACTTTGGTGTTGAGCCGAATGCCAGCCTGGATCTCAGCTACAATCGCCTCTTTTCAGACTCATGGGGTGTCTACGAGGAAGGAGAGCCCTCCTCTTCAGCCTCTGGTCCGCCAAAGAGCCAAACTCCTCCATCCAAACACCAGACTCCTCATAAACCATCATCTAACCTGTCTGGCAGAACGTTGCTTCAGTCCTCCGTGAGTGTGGTGGAGGATTTGTCCCTCAGTCCTCCACCTGGTACACCCACCCTGCCTGTCCCAGGTGTGTCTCCTGCTCCAGTGGGGGACAGGAGAGAAGATGATGTCCCTTTGAAGACAGAAAACCAAGGCCCCCATAGTATTTGTGTCCCTCTTTGTCCTAATTCTTCCATTAAAAAGGAGGAACCTGAGCTTATAGTTTTGTCCGACTCCAGCGAGGAGATGGAGATGGAGATGGAGGAGGATGTTCTGAGTTCCTACGCTCCAGCCTCATACTCCTCTTGCACCACCCAGAACCTGAAGGACTACACAGAGATCAAATCCAAGTCCATACCAACACCCAGTGAACCTGCTCCAGAGAAAAAACAGTTCAGCAGTTTGGAGTTCAGTCCTGGTGATCCACCAGACTGTTCTCCAGAGGTTTCCTGGCTGATCCCGTCCACACCACCAGCCCAGCTGAGCAGAAGCACCAGGACCAGCTCCACTCAGACCAGAAGCAGCATTTGCAGGACCCAGCTGTTTCCTAAAGGCAGCACCTCCTCACCCTCATCCTCTGTTTTCTCCTCGCCTGTTTTACCAGTTAAGGACTCGCTGCACACCTACAGTAGTCCAACCAGAAGCCCAGCGGGGGGTAGGACCTCCAGGCTGAAGCTGAACAGGAAGAGTCCCTGTAGCTCCAGCCGTAACGTCCCTCCTACAAACAGCAGTAGTAGTTTTAATGAGAGTAAGGATGGAGATGTGTTTGCAGCTCCTCTGTCCCAACATAAGCTCTCAAACCATCACCATCCCCTCCAGGTGTCCTTAAAGCAGGACACTCCTCTTCACCTGCAGCACAAACCTTACAGCAGCACCCCCCTGCATACAGAGCTCCACCAGAGTCCTGGTCTTCCTGCCGCCTCCCCGCTCCACGCTGACTCCCACGAGCCGACAAGTCGACGGCTGGAGAGGACACCTTCAAAAAGTCCAGAGAAGACAGAGTTAGGGAGCTTTCACCTGTCCCTCTCAGACCAGCCCTCATCCTCCGCTCACGGTGGTCTGCAAAGTTCACAGAGACGCAGCAAGACGTCGAGCCAGAGTCAACGATCTGTCGAGTCCAGCTGTTGTGATGCAGATGCAGGAGTTGAGCTGATGAAGAAGGAAACAAGAAACGTGGAAGAAGAGAGACAGACAGACTGCAGTAACAGAGACATGGCTGATGAGGGGCAGCAGGAGGAAGCTAAAGGTGAAACTGAAGGAGCAGATGGTGCAGAATCCAGCTTCCAGCAGAGCTTCATGGCCATGGACGAACCTCCCCTCGCTTTCAATGACTCCTGGGGTCTGGACGCCAATCCAGGCTGCTTCAGTCTGAGGCTAGAGGACAGCCGAGAGGACAGCCGAGGACAACAAGCAGCAGCCAGGTCACCCTCCTCTCCCGTCTCTCATCGTCCAACATCCAATCACGGTGTCCAGATGTTCAACGGCCAAGGTGGACAGACGACCCCTTCTCCAAGTAAAGGTCGCGGTCCACAACCATCCAGCAGGGTGTGTACAGGCACCACCTTCACCCCCTCGCCACCTGACAACAACACACGGACCACACCAGAGATCATCAACAGCCTCCTGGACTCCAAAATATGGGACAGCTGGGAGGAGGACGAAGAAGAGGACGTTCTTCCTCTCTCTCAGAGGGTGAATCCTTCTGCACAGCTTAAAACTCCAGGTGAGCAGCTTCATTTCATCCACAGTACTTGTAATTGAGGATAAATATACTTTTTGTGTAATTCACTAACCTTGATCTGAAAGTTACTCAGACTACACACTGCAAACATGTATCAGATTTTTTTTTAAAAGCTTAAAATGTGGAGACATACGCTCCAATTATGGTCAACATTTCTTTACCTAAGAATGGTAGTGAAAGGCTTTAATCACCTCCACTGAGGAGGTTTGTTTTTGCTGTGGTTTGTTTGTTACCGAACAGACACCAGAGAGAGAGTATTACCCAAGGAGCAAATGATTAGGTTTTGTGAAAGATCAGAGGAAGTGGTTCTGTCTGTTTCACCACAAGAGGGCGGTGGTGTTCAGTCTATAGCGTCAGTACAGCTGGGTTATACTTCGACAGAGGTTTGTGCTCTGAGGGCTTTCTAGTGTCGTGAAGTTTTAAAAGCAGGTACTGGAAGTAATAAGTTGTTGTACTACTTGTTCAGATTACATAGAAGTGTAACACAGTACCCCACGCTCTGTGTATCTGTGATGATGGGACAATAAACAACATGTAGTCTGGATAACTGAGCACTAGTTGGGCATCAAAAAGAAAACAAAACTGTCCAGATGGATATTATTATAAAATGTACAATCCCAGTATCTCTAGAAAGCCTGAAACAGCAGCACAGCAGTGACTGTTTCTTTGAAATATCATTAAAATAAACCACAATGAATTATATTGGCAGATCATTAATAAAAATGTTTAATCATTATTTTCCTTATGCTTATTATAACTACGCCACAGTGCAATAAAAATGCAAAAAAAAAACAAAACAAAACAAGATGTTGCTATAATCACAATATGCAATAATAGTTGAATTTAATATTAGGAAGTGTGTACTTCTTATTTTGTGTATTTTCTATCTTTATATTTTGTTTTCTAGAGCTGACTCCATGAGCTTCTATTCTATTGAGGACACAACCAAATCTGTATTATATTATCAATATAATGTATATAATATTCTAAACTGTGTGTTTTATTTCAGTTTTGTTTTTCATTTATTATTTAAAGAAAATCTGCTGCAGGCAGTTTTCTTTTCTTCATAATTTTCTGGTTCAGAAATCCGACCGAGACGATGTCTTCTTGCTTGTGTCTCATCAGCACCTTCACACAATAAGAGGCGACGCACTATGGTGCCCATCACTCCGATGCCTCACTACTCTGACATGGACACACCGGAGCTGAAGAACAAGCTCAACAGGTCAGTCAGTTCAAGAAAAGGTTAAACGGGGGCCATGTTTTTTTTTCTTTTGTCCTCTAATCAAGGTGATTAAGTGAGGAACACATCCGATTACATCCCCCGGTCTCACTGTCCACTCAGTCCGTCTGGCTCTGCTGAGGATCTCAGGCTGTTTTCTTCCTGTCCATCTGTTTGTTCATCTGTCCGCCGCTAATGCCTTTTAACTTTCTCCTCTGTGCAGGTTTGGTGTTCGGCCTTTACCGAAGCGCCAGATGATCCTCAAACTGAAGCAGATTCACCAGTACACCCACCAGCTGGTCAGCTCCGACTCTGAGGACGAAGCACCGAGGTCTGCAGGGTGCACAGTTCAGGTGAAGCCTCCTCCTCCTCCTCCTATCAGCAGCAGGCCCGTCTCCTGCACCCAGACGACCAAGTTTAAAGAACCCAGAGCACCTGCTGTCAGGTCCCCTGTGAAACACATCAGAGAGGAAGATGAGGGGGAGGCGGAGCCTCTGTCTGCCTCACAGGGATCCAACACCTCATCAACTGCCGCCAGCGAAGAATCTGAAAGGTACTGTGTGTGATTGTATCAGGTGTTACATAACTGCACACTATGTTTTCAGAGGGTTCAATCCACACTCTGCAGTGACAGTAACTCCACGTCCACAGGGTTGAGCAGGTGCAGAGCGTCTCTTCATCTGCAGCCATGTTTCCAAGATAACTCAAATCTGCTGAGTACATGTTGTACTTGACTATGAAAACCCTTTGTTTTAAAATGTCTTTAAAGTCAGTCCCACAATACAACTGTTGTAGTATAAAAACTGTACCACCCTGATACTTAACATGACAGTGCATTTTTCAGCATATTACACATTAGTTCTGACATATGGCAACAGACAAATATGTAAATGAGAACTACTGTTTTGTGACTACCCCTTTATTATGTTCACAGTGAGCAGGACAGACCAGAATCATAGTTTTTTTTTCCTCCACTTTCTTTCTTAAAACAGACAGAAAACTAGATTTGCTCCTGTGTTGAAACCAGAAACCGTATAAAAAATGAACACAGCAGCCAGGTCTCTAAAATGAGGCCAGTGCACAAGTGCAAAAAAAGTGCAATACCACTAATGGCCACAATTCAAAATCATCATTTTCGATCCAAAAATGGTCATTTCTGACTCAAGAAAAAACTCCTGGTCCATGTGACATCATATTAGCTTCGTCCCTTCTGTATACAGTCTGTGGTTAAAACCAAGTCATTAACAAATGAAATAACGCAATAAAAATGTTACTCAACACAGACATGGACGACAGGATGATGCAAATGTTTGTACCTCACTAGAACAGACTGTTCATCACTGTGGTCTTTGAACTGCACACAGGGGCAAGATTATGTTGAAATATGTAATAGAAACTTCCTCAGCAGATATTTTAAAAAGCCTGGAAGTACAGTTTCTGAAATTCTTGTTAATTTATTTTCTGCTGCTTCATATTTTTGTGGTTTAAATATTTGAGTTTTGGTCTGTTGGTGGCAAGACGTGGATACGCCACATTTTCACTCTGGGAAAGTGTGATGGGGATTCTTCTGTTTTTATAGCCACAAACTGGACCCAATATTCTGCAGATTAACCCTCTCACCCTGATTTGTAAATCAAACCAGTAAAAGTCTACATTATCAAGTAAATGTAGTACCAGCTCTGTCTTTTTAAAACAATACAGAATGCAAATTAAACCACATCCTTCTCATCAGGTCCAACCCAGAGTTGTGCGTCTCCTCTGATGGCGACTCAGACAGCGATGGCGGGATCTCTGCTTCACAGGCAGCGTCCCGCCTGAAGGATCGCCTCCAGGCTGTGCGCTCCTTCATCCTGTCTGACTCCAAGCTGTACGGCCAGATCCTCCAGTACCAGCCTCTGGTCCTGTCCCAGCTCCAGCAGCAGCTCAAAGCGGCCGGGATCCGGCTCGGCGCCGCCAAGCTGGTGGACTACCTGGACTCTCAGTGCATCACCTTCACTACTGCCAAGCCGGGCCACACCGCGCCTGGCCGCCGGCGGGGAAAGAAGGTGGGCGTGGTGGCGGCAAAACCACCAAAGAGGAAAAAAGGTGTTACAGTGATGATTTAAAACTTTTAAAGGTTTTACGTAGAAACTGGAACATTTCATTTTCAGGCAGAAGATGCCGACAGAGAATTAAATTATGAAGATGTAAAGTTGTTTATGGACAAACAGCCTCCATAACAAGTTTGAAACTATGTAAATACACGTAATGTTTACTTAAATTTTTAATTTTGTGTTACCAGATGTGTGAATTTTTAAAGATGTCTCACTGAAAATAAAAAACAGAAATGTTACTGTGGTCAGAAATGGCTGCTTTGTTTACAACTGATTGTTATACAGTCTGAGGATAGAAAAGTTCAACCTCAGCTGAACCTATTACACAACTCATCCAGACACTATGATCAAATATTAACCAGTAATATTACATGCAAAACTATTTCCAGTTAAATCTGATGAAAAATGAGTTACTAAGAAATTCCATGACACGGGACATTGTTGGAAAAACATTTTACTTGTTTCTTTTTTGTTGCTCTTCAGTAGCTTTTTATCCAAAGATCAGCTGTACACTTCAGAAAGGAGGCAGATTCAACATCTCACAGCTTCTATCTGACACGTCATTCAAGTAGAGAGAGGGGTCCGTTCAAGCAGCACAACACCAAGTCTGTCAGTTCAGTCTCGTCGCTGTTGTTGCATTTTGGGGGGCGGCGGCGTTTCCTGCGTTGTGCACCCAAATTTCTCTACAGCAGCGTGAAGCACAGGCCGTCCAATCAGAGTCCAAATTACGCACAACACTGCAGATCCCGGACACGGAGACACGCCTCCATCGCCACCTCTCGTGTTGATTCACAGATGGAGCAAAATTCATCATGGCGCTTCCTGTCCTGGCTCAAATCCTCACGCAGTCATGAGAGGTTGGCGATGTTGGCGAGGAAGCGCTGAGCCCACCACTCCTCCAGGTCTATGGGCACGAAGTCTGCACAGACAGAACAGATTAAAAAGGATTAAAGCTTCATCCATGTTTTAACAGTTTCAGTTTGTACATTAATTATTAATGAGGTTTGTTACTCATTACAGCTGTTGTTATATTAAAAGGTCTGACCCTTGAACTTGAGGACACTGCCCAATATGAATGAGACTCGAGTTCAGAGCCGGAGAACAGACCTGTCGATCAGCCCTAAATCTTCCTCTTTTTAATATCTCCTTAATGATGAAATGATTTTCAGATGGAGCAGCAGATCACTGAGAAGGGGAGTGTATTTTTAGGTAACGACATCAAAATGACCAAAAAACTTCCAGATAATACAAGAAGTTATTTTAAATTATCACTCACTTGACTTAGTGATAACTATACACATTACAGGGTTCCTACACAGCTAACAATTCAAAATACTATACATCTTCCAGACCCTAATTTACAGATTTCTCGGTTAAAAAAAGCAACTAATTTGTGAAATGTGAGTAAAAATATGTGCATCATGTAACTAAATTATGGAATTAATTGTTCATCATTATTTTTTAAACATGAAAAAACACCTGCGTAGGAATCCTGACATTAGACTGTAGCTGTTACTTGAGACTCAAATCTTAATGATCTAGCCTGAGAGACCAACGTGTCAAGACCTGTCGGCACGGCAACAAAGAAAAAAACTGGAGCAGACAGGTGGAAGTGAGAGTGTGTGTGCGTGTATAAAACACAATCCAAGACGATCATACACAACCAACCGCCATGACTGGTTTATCTGGATCCTCCTGGTCCTCATAAACTACTGTTAAAAATTAAAGCCGACTGTTACGAAAGTTGCCCTCTGGCTGCAGATAAAACCGAGTCAGAAAACACTTGGCAGGTGACGCTAGAGGAGAGACCACTGTCTGAGGTTTAAAACAATAAACACAGAGCGGGTTCACTGGTTCAAAGTTCAGCAGGTTACTCGGCAGGAAGAGGGTTATGTTAGGACGCCATAAAATCAGATTAGATTTAACGAGGGCGGATTTACTGTGTTGTTGTGTTTGATGTATTTTAGCCCCTGAATGAATGAGGCAGGGAGCAGTGGCAGCAGTGATGCGGTCGTTGTACTGGTCAATAGTGGTAAAGGGGGAGTTTAGCTGTAAGGTGAAGCTCGCCGTTTACCAGTCGACTACATCCCTGCTCTCACCTGTGGTCATGAACTTTGGGTAATGACCAAAGTTGGGTGGCAGGCCTCTGGTTTGAGGTCTGCCAGGCACAGACAACTGGGTGGAGACCCAGGACTCGCTGGAGGGATTATATGGCCTGGGGGCAGCTGGGGATCCCCCAGTAGGAGGAGGACAGGGACAGGTCTGGGCTTTCCTCCTCATACTACTGGCTCTGAGGGACGAGCGGTGTAGAAGATGGACGGATGGATAAATAAATGGAAAGATCAAAGAGAGGAGGAGGAGGAGGTACGTACTCTTCATCGCAGCACTGGGGGTCTTCTCGGTGTACTGAACAGGCCCCGGGCTGTCAGCCGACTCTCCGGCGTCTCTGTCCTCCAGCTTCTGCTCCACCTCCTGCCATACTGCAAACAAACCACACACAAACTCAGTCAACACAAAACCAGTTCTGATCGTTTCACAGATGTAATTTTTTACCCTGTTTCTTACATTTCTGAACTCATTCACTCTGAGGCTAACTCTGCACAGCACTGTCTAACTTCAGGATAAATGTGAAGCTGAAGGCTGGCAGACCCTGTACTGGTCTGTGGTGCTTATCAGCCAAGAGTGAAGGTTTTCCAGTTTAACCTCGAGATAAACGTCAAGGTGTTGTCTCGGTTAACGGGGTCCTCGGCTCACTTTGAGCGTTATTTACTTATGAATGTGCAGCCTATGACGTAATAGAAGGATGTCAAACACTGAGAACAAATAGCAAAATAAACCAGCTGTGTGTTTGCTCTCTAAACATGTCTGGAGGTGACAGTAGTTGAAAGTTTTTTTGTGAATGACCTCAACTGCAGTGAGGCTTGTCAGGTTTTCTGTCTTAAAATAATGTGGCACTGTTTGGTGGAGGTGAAGAGAGGAGAGCTGAACTTTATGGCCACAGAAAAAAATAAAAACACAGCAGTGTTTCACTGGCAGTGGACCAAGAGTAACACAGATAGCGGGTTCATGCCGATTCAGCTTTGCAGGTCATTCTTTTCCCACCAGGGCATGCTGGGTAAACTTAAGGACAAGGACAGTTTCATTTACACAACCTAAATATCAAATGCATTTGCTGTTCAGTCTGCACAGCACAAAACACTCTCCATTTAGATGAAGAGGACATCCCTGAATTTAACTTTACACAGGGGAGAAGGTTTTCTCCTCCAAAGTGGAGACCATAGTCCATGATTTTTAGATGGACCACCTGTCAATCAGACTAACCCCGCCCCTAGCTCCTCCCACCAGATTACTGAGAAGAAGATTTGACTTGAACTACTGACATCAGAATGACTTGTGAAAAAATGTATTAGTATTTCAGGATTGAAAATGACCATATTTGAATGGAGTTTTTTCTGGTGCAGCATCTAGTGGCTGTCAGGAGTATTGCATTTTCACATCTGTTTCATTTTTGGGCCCCACTTGCTTAGTCCATGGTGAAGACACACAACGAATGTCATGCGTACGAATGTATTAAAAGGACAGAGAGGACAATCAGAATAGACAAAATATAGACTGTAAACTAATAAAGAACGTGGATGATTTACTAAGCTGTAAAGTCAGGAAGTGTGTTACAATGAAGGAAAACAATAAAAAGGGGAAAGACAACCTGGAGGATCGTTCCTGTGACTCTCACCTTCATACACAAATCTGACATTCTCCTCGTGTGCAGGAGTGAATCCCTCTGCTGGGCTCTGAGTCTTCTGTGTGGCTGCACCGTGGTAGCGCTTCCCATTGAGGCGATTGAAGACAATTTTTGGGGGCGGCGAGCTGAAGAGAGGAAAAAAATGTATGCAGAAGATCAGCTTGTGGTCCAGGACAGTACAAAGCACAAGAATTCAGTTTTACAATGAAGGTTAAAAAAAGAAAAGAAAACAATACTGGCTGACTTTGGGTAATTTAATTGCTTGGTAGGAATGTAATCTGATTACTGAAAATCAATGATACCTGTAGCCTCAGGTGTAGATGTAGTCTTGTAGGTGTAATGACAACTCAAACCTAGTTTAGATTTTTCATATTTAAAATAATTTTCTGCTCAGATACCACATTAATAGGTACACCAGGTAAAAATAATGAGTTTTGTTCAGCTGGTTGCTCACATTTATCCTCATTTTGAAGGCGAAGAGTAGCTAGCCGAATGACATTTTTTTTTTTTTTTACAAAATATTATTTCCATCGTCTTTATTTCAGTCTTGTATTGAAACAGCTTTTACGTAACTGTCCCGAACGAAGTGGAAATTGATTGTAGCTTTAGGTTTGACTTAGAATGAAGAGATCTCCGAGCTGCACCTGAAGGGAACACGCGCCTCCCGCTGGAGGCAACCCGCAGTGATCCCCAGGTGAGGAATCGGCTCCATGGGCACATTAAACCCACCTCCACAGGTCCACAGAGCCGTGGGTCACACCGTCAACACACCACACACACACCTCGGGAGGCCTCAGCAAAAGTTGCGTCCGATAATGGATGCAGGTCACACCGATAATGTTACATGACGCACCGAAGGCGCACGTGCTAAGTATTTTGGGCCACGCTGCTCAAACAGTAGCACGCGCAACAAAAATTACTAATAACTTAATAAATATCAAAATACAACAGCAAATAAATAAATATGTAAATATGCCTCTTACTTTGACGTGAGCCAAGACGTCGGCTTGAGTTTCAAGTCGCTGAATTTGCTCTCGATCTGCTGCGTGGGACCTGAAACAAACAAAAATCCCAGTTTACCTTTAAACTGAGCAGACACACTGCGCTGATGCAACAACAACCAAACGTCCTCTGTCTGGTGTTACATTGCATCACACTGCCTCAGACAAGACACACACACACTCACCTGTCCTCCGTTGTGTAACCAATTTGCTGGGACCTCTGGTGATTGTGTACATCATGTGAACGCCGGTAACCTCAAGAAATCCTGTGTGTTAATGATCAGGTCCACGCACCGACTGAAAACTCCGCGAGCTCCAGTCCCCTGTCGGCTCCTCGTGACGCTGCCACGATGAAGAGGAATGACTCACACACACACTCTATCACACACACACACCGAGAGACAGAGCGCAGCGGGAGTTGGTTGGTTTGTATCCCGGGTCAACAGCTCCGGAGTCGGCCACACGCCTGCACGGGCCCCGCTCTGAGTTGTGGTGAGTTATTGCGCTCCTGACCCGCAGGTGTTCAGCTGTGATGGACCCACGACCGCTGCTCGCTCAGAGGAGGCGTGTAGGTCATTCAAGGAGAACGCAGCTCCACATGCCGAGGAGGAGGAGGAGGTGGCGATGAAGGAGGAGGAGACACTCGCAGATGCTCCGGGACTGACTGCACCACCTCCACTTCTGTAACACACTACAAGGACACTGGACACTTTATTTTCACCGGGTCTGAAAAAAGCTGCCATGTCCGGCCAGCGTCAAGCTGGCCAGAATGAGGAGTAGAGCTTCCGGTCACAATTTTCAAAATAAAACATAAGCTAGAGCTGTTCTGATCTTACACTAGGGACAGCTGTGTAGTAGGGGCACAAAGGTTTGGAGTTCAGAGTTGAGCAGTAGCTGCATCCTTCAATCAATGTTCTCTACATTATTTCTTTTCATGCCACCCATCCCAACCACAACTAGTATTCTTCCCCACGACCCGATAAGGAAGGGCTGGACAGGAACTATGTGAAATTATATGGAGGCCTTGATATTTTTGCTGGTCTTCTTGTATTTTATTTTAGCTAAGTATAGCAAAGTATATATATTGTGTATATGTATTGTGATTGTTATTGTGCATTTTATATGAGCAGCTGGATACTTTGAACTTCCCCTAATAAAGTATCTTCTGTTCTATTCTATTCAGCGGCTCTTGTTTTGAAGTCAGAGCGCGTTCATCTTGTCTCTTGTTGTTTGTGTTTTTCTACAGACCTAACGTCACAGACCACGCCCCCTCAGACAGTGTTTTGTGGGAGGAGCCAGCAGATCACCTTTCACCTATAAAACTAAACTCTCAGCCAGATGAACGAAGAAACATCAAGTAAATGTTTCTCCTGCGGCTGTTAGATTTCCTGATAAACCAGTGAATTATTAAACTCTGACTAATATTTACCCTTTAACCGGTTTGTCTCCCTTTGCTTTGGCACTGCATGGACTTAATGAGTGTGAATTTTTTTCCAAGCCTTACCTAAAATTTGCAGTTTACGGTATTATTTCTACTAAACCACTTTTTGTCATCTTTTTTCCATCTCCTCCTTCATCACAGTTGAGCCTGTGTCTATTTTGTGTCTTATTCTCAACAATTTCTTACAAGTATTAAAATAATATATAATGTTAAATGTTGTTAAATTGTTTATCCAGGCTGCTACTTTCTGAGTTG
>OOFC01016845.1:0-19535 GCA_900323345.1 Pseudochromis fuscus
GGTGGCATGTGTGCCAGTACAGATAGCGGGGCAGCGGACATCAGTGCTGTCTGACTGCCTCCATAACTGACTGGTTGGCAGGGCAACAAGGTTTGACCCCTGAGATGCTGCCAGGCTAAGAGGCCTGTGTGTGCCAAGTGCTAACCTGGAGCTGTCAGACAGTCTTTTTGGACATGTCCAGGACACAATCTGACCTATAGGAAATCTTTTCAACATGCAGAGGGTCATTAAATGGCTTTTAATGAGGAGGGATTGGTGTTATGTGTCGGAGCAATTCAGATTTACTGCTCTAATTTATAAATACTGACGCATGAAGAGATTAAGTGGTAATTATTTCTAATATCATAAGTTTTCCCAGTACGGCTGAATTGTTATAATCTTTATTAAATGATCACATTAATAGTTAGAAAATGTACGCTCTCTTATAAAGAATAGAAATTTTAATAATGTGATTTTTAGATTTTAGTCTGTGACATTACCAGGTTTTATTATATTTAAAAGAAAAACACTGTGTTTAAAGCTGCTGCTGCACATTAACTGTACTAAGCGTACCACACTGTCGTCTTTCAATACACACTGATGTATACAGTCACTCATGTACAGCTGTTGTTGAGTAGCAGTACTTTCTCTCTCGCACCTAAATACCCAGAGCTTAATGTAAACCTGTATAAGCAGTTTGTTTGACAGAGATTGCATTGAGAGTGTTTCTGATGCACTACATGTGCTGAATACAGTTTGGTACTAACAATCACTAACAGAAATATGCTACCTGAGATTGATTGTTTGTTTTGTATTTTGGAGCAGATTTTAAATCATTGCAACTTTATGTCAACCATGTTTACATTGTGAATTCAAAAGTATTCTCTTGTCTGTAGCAGTCTAATTAAATTTGACATCCAAACCTTGACTTGAACTTTGATAAAAATAGATTACACTGTGAAGACTCTTTCAGTTCAGTTGTGGTCAGGCCACTGACTGTATATAGAATGGACAATGCTAACGTGACATCACCCATTGGCTTAAGGACTTGCATTTTAAAGCCTGGAGTTTGGCATTTGTTGGTTGTTTGGATCCAGAAGTGACCATATCTGGATACGCCCAATGTGTATGAAGCTCAACTTCAGGCCTAGTCTCATTGGAGACTGTCAATCAAACTAACCACACCCCTAAATCTTCCTCTTTTTGAAGCCTAACATCTACATAATGATGAAAGGATTCAGAACAACTGATCTTAGCCAACGACATCAGAATGAATTGTGAGAAAAGTGGATTGACTGAGTATTTCATGATTGAAAATGAAACTGTTTTTGAATTGAGGTCAATTGGAGCTGCAGTTTTTTGGATCCAGCATCTAGTGGTTATTGGGAGCATTGCACCTTTATGCAATTCAGCATTGGCCTCATTTTGAGAACTTCATCATTTTCTATATTTGGTCTATGGCAGGGGTATGGCAGCTCATCATAAAGCTCTGCAGAAGCCTGATAATGATCCTGATCATTTGAATCAGGTGTGTTGGAAGAGGGAAACATCTAAAACATGCAGGATAGCGGCTCTCGAGGACCAGGGTTGGGAACCAATGGTCTGTGGGTAGAAAGAAAATAGAAATCATCGAGGAAGACCCCAGCAAGTCAAGCTTTGCTAATCAGATACGTATAACTCTGAAGCATCTTAAAATGGAAATACAGATGTAACCTGAAGTTATAAAGTACAATTACATAAATTATTAAGAAAATTCAACTACTACAGGAAACAGACATTTAAATGAATGACAGCTACCCTGACCCAACCTAGAGCGTGAAAGTTTATAAAACTCAGAACTTCCCCGCTCACTGAGGCTTAATTAACTTGTTAGAACTTGTAAGGCAGCTCGAGATTTGCCATAATTGTCCTGATGACATTTCAGAGATGACAAATTGTCTGCCTTTTCAAACTTTGTGGTAACACATGTCAGTCACAGACTCCACTAAGCAACCGAGTGAGGAACTCAAAATGAAGCTAATTGATGCCTACACAGCAGAGGAGGGCTATAAAAAGATATCACAGTGCTTTCAGCGTACAATTCCAACTGTCAGGAATGGCAGTTAAAATGAACTGTGTAAGTCATGACAAGATCTCAAACACCAAGAAAACCATCAGATAAAACTGCAGGAAGGTTTAGCTGACACAGGATCAGCGGTGCACTGTGCAGCACGGATGCACAAACAGGCTCGACACGGCAGTCTTATCTGCGACCTCATCACCAGAGGTTTGATGGGAGGAAGGGAGAAGCGACTGATGTAAAGAAAAGCTGCAGTATGTTAAGCCTGGGGATGAAGGTGTTGGGGTTTGGAGTTATGTGACTGCCAGTGGGACAGGAAGCAGTCTGTAGATAGAGGGAATTCTACTAGATGCAGGTTGTGCAAGACAGCCAATGTGATCTGACTACAAATGAGAAGAAATAGACTGATAATTGACTAAATAAAGCAGTTTCAGGCTGTGACATCTGTCAAAGGGAGCGGGTTAATAAGCACTGACTGAGTAAGGTCCTCAAACTTTTCCCAATGCACAATTAATATGAATAAAATTGTTTAAATTCATGGAATAAATAGTAACAGTGCTGTTAATTAATTCATAATATAAGTGTGTTTATTGTGTTGCTACTAGAGCTCCATTCACTTCAGAAATCAAGAAACTATAGAAATTGTCCAGGCTTTTCAAATAAATGGATAAATAAATAAATAAATTGGCAGAATATAAACAAAATAAGGCTGTTTGCCAAATGTGTAAAAAGCAGCTGGCTTTCTGTGCAAGAACAAATCCTAGGGCTTGTCTGCCAGTTTGCTGCCCAAGAGAGGCAGCAGAGGCACCAGAAAAAAGTAGAGCAACCTCTCATGTCCAACTTTTGTGACTGCTTTTTTTTAAAAAGGGCGTCATTATTTATATGCAAGGATGCAAATTGCTTTAGGCTTTATCAAATAGGTCTGATCTCTCTAACTCTGTTATTCATCACTGTGCATTCACCTAAATGCAGATAATCCCAGTTCCTTAGTGACAAAATGAGGAGTTTCTGTCAAAACAAACCACATTTCAGAAATAATTCATGACAATAAACAACCATTACTGTGATGACCACAAGAAGGTTCTTGTTAACAATATGTAGATCTTTACCATAGACTTTAAGAGATGGTCACCATTATGTCACCTGTTGGTTTGTGGACTCGCGTTTTGAAACAAGGAGTTGTGATTTGAATGTTGCCATGTTGTTTTTGTTTTGAGTGACCATATTTTGACAGGAAGGGAGGAGAGAGGAGGCGGGTCTGACCCTTCAACCCCAGGACACTTTGGATGCGTATAGGACTTCACCAGTGATTGAGCCTCCAAATCATCTGTTATTCATTGACCAGACCTGTCAATCAAACTAACCACGCCCCTAAACCTTCCTCCTTTTAAGACTATATCTAGTTAATGATGAAATGATTTTCAGATAGACCAGATCACTGAGAAGAACAGTTGACCGTAGCGAATTACATCAGAATGACTTGAATGGATAAAAAAAAAAAAAACATGATTTCATGATTGAAAATTAAAATTTTTGAATTGAAGTCAATTGGAGCCAGAATTTTTCAGAGTCAGCATCTAGTGGCCAATGGGAGTATTGCACTTTTTTTTGCAGTCCTGCATTGAAGTCATTTCGTTTGCTCCATCCATTTAAATATACAGTCTCTGGGTCCATCAGTGGCCACACTTGAAATCCTATTGGACCTTTTTTCACTTCTCCATTGGCTTCACTTTTGAGGTTTGATTTCCTTCTTTTATAAACAGTCTATGGTCTTTCCAAGCATTCAAGCAAAAATCCAGTGCAGTCTCTCAGTAGTATAAATTGCCATGTGTCAGGTTGAGCTGAATCACCTTCAGTGCACCTTCATATATTGGCCGCCTCAAAACCTGGGATGACATCTTGGTCAAAACATTACATGACACAGAACGCAGCTTAGCTCAAAATCGCATACGATAAACGACTCAAATCTAAATCTGTGCACGAGGGATTTCCATTTTCTGAAATTCCACCACCGGCAGCCGGATGACAGTGCATCGTCAATCACATTTATTAGAGCTGAGTGTCTTAATTCTTTTTAAAATGGTTTAAGCTTAACAAGGCCTATGCAGCGCTTATGAAATTGTGCTGGTGTGGAGGAAAAAGGAGTCTTAATGCATTTGCATTTACAACCCAGACAACACACTCCCTCTCTCACACACACACACACACACACACAAACACACATGCACTGCAACTGCGCACGTCTTCTATTAAAGCGCTCCATTCGCTCCTGCAGCTCTCGATAAGAAAGCTAAGTCTGGGATTTAGAGCTTTAGCTTATCGTCATCTTTATGAAGCTTTCTCTGCAAAGTGCAGTAAGCATGGGCCAGCAATCTGCATAGAATTTACAGGGAGTGATGGGGGAGAGAAGAGGAGGGAGGTGACTGGGAGAGGAGGGGGGCGGCTGTGGTGTTGGGGGAGAATGGTGACAATAAATACATTCTTCTGAAAACCCGTCTGTTCAGAAACAGGTGGATTTACATTCCTCAGAAATCAAAGCTGTCTCGGTGGGTAAAACCTGGCCTACTGCTGTGGTATTTATGAACTAGTGAGCACAGGGTGTGTGTGTGTGTGTGTGCGTACGTGCATGTTAGACTCAGAGAAAGGGAATACAGATTCATACTGCACACAATACACATTTAATTCCTCAACACAGACTCAGAGAGAGAGAGAGAGGGAGAGCTCAGTTCTGTAACAGGGGACTTTTCATTTACTCAGGGAAAAAAACCCAAAAAGATGAGATTATGGAGAAAGCTCATTTCCTGCTAAACTTGGACTCTGGTTTCCCAAATAAAATTGCTTTTATTCTTCACAACATGTGTTCCCAGAGATTAAGGCCCTGTAATCTTGCAAGGGCTTAATAAGACTCAGTATGCGGAGTGCAGGCTAAAACAGAAAATGTGGAACGAGCCTCGCTCAGCTCTGTTCTACCCAATGACTTTAATCCTGTTTATTAAATTATAAAGAACCTTAAAGGATAAAGATAAAGAATATTGAGTCGTGGATTTAAATGATTCAGGGTTATTTTTTTTCCCCTCCTGTCTTAGTGCGAGTTATTTGATAGCAGTGGATCATGTTTAAAGATGGCAGCAGGCAAGAGCTGTGACGGACTTTGTTTTTACAAATGGAGCTCTCTCCCCTCTAAGTACAAACCTGCATTAAGTACAGACTCAGCCCTGACTGGGCTTTGATTCTTGGGTATTAAAGTGTAAAGTGTTTCCCACATGCTAGTAATCCTTAGTGTCACTGATCCCTGTGACAACTTTTAAACGATGACATAAGAAAAATTAAATTTGGAGTACAGGCTGAGATGTTTTACTCTCTTTTATGCAGCAAGCATCAGTGCAGACCCTTGGAAATGTATTCTTTAAAACAGCACAGTATTGACCTCCTGATGTCGACTGAGTCATTGTGGACTTGTTTACAGTATCACTCCAAGATGTATGTAAAAACTGTCAGAGCCAGATATAAGCAGATTACCTATAAGCTCTGCGAGTTAATGGCCAAGAGAGCGAGTCTATGCAAGCTATGTGGACTTGTGAACTTGTCACTGAGAAGTTCTACTGAGCTATTGGGCTAAGAGGATTGCAGGCCACTAATCCAAATCAAAAGACATACCATGTGAATTATTACATTCTGAGACAGATTATTTTACCCCCAGATTAAGGGCTGATGCCAGCCAAATCTTCTCATGTCTTGCTTGATGAGGAAGGGAATATGCACATTGGGAAAATCGTCCAGGTTTTTAAAGTGTTGTTGTTGCCGCTGTATTTGAGGCCATCGCATTTAGAGTGATCTCTGTGATCCCCGTAATATCTCCATGATACAAACTCTCTGTGTCAATGAGGTGCTGAAGAAATGTCTGATAACCAAACAGACTTTTTCAAGGGAGTCACACTGTTGTCGTGGGTTATGTTTTTTCCCACGTGGTCTGCAAGCAGCATTACTGAAAAACACTGAGCAGATCTCAGTTGTTTGTTTGTTTTAGAGTTAAGGTATTACCCAAGAAATAAATGATTGCTTTAAATTAGAGGAGGCTGTTTGGGAAAAAATAAACACAAGGTCCGATCTGTTATAATGAGTGAATGTGATAGTGTTGCTCTTTCACCACAAGAGGGCAACAGTGTTCAATGTGTAGCATCAGTGCAGCTGGATGATGCCTCAGCAGAGGTTAGCGCTCTCTGAGTTTTTTGTTGTTTCAGTGTATTTTTCTGGTCCTTCTCAGTGATGTGAATGCATCATCTTACAGTAAACACATTTGCAAAGGCCCAACCTTTGCTCCCATTACCCAAGGACCAGTCCTACACACAACCACAGTTAAAACCAACTCAATTAAAAGATGAAATTAAGACTTAAAATTTACAAACAATACGTATTTCAAATATATTACTACACTGGCTGTTTTCTCCCTGGAGGTAAAAATCTGTCACGGATATAAAAACAGCATTTTTAAATGTATATTTTCCAAAATGTTATTATTCGCAAAACAATTGTGACTAAAATTATTTTTTATTAGAATTAAATTGAAAGAAAATGCTTGGTTGTTATGTGACACAGAGACACTGTGGGAATTAATATCAGTACAGTACAAAACTGTGGTGAACAATCAGAAAGACTCAACTAAACTTGTTTGAGACTGGGGAGGGCAGTGGGCAGATGGCGAGACACGTCTGAGTCCAAACACCCCCAAGGCCACAGTAAGCCTCAGATTTAGACTAAACACAACAACCGGTATCAAGTAGTACAGCTGTGGTCCTACCCAGGATCTCAAGGGTGTGTTGTTCACGGCTGGAGGATAAACATCTCCATGTAAAACCTTCTTAGAAACTATCGTCTTAGATCGTGTTTGAACAGATTGCCAGGAGACTTGGTGTATTCAGTCACTTAATGGCTAAATCACTATCTATTGTCATGTTAACACATCATTACTTCAGTCCTCAAAGATTTCATTTTTCTCACCTCAGTTAAATGAAACCACCCGCAGTCATCCATTGGTTGGGAGAAAAATGCAATTTTCCTGCTACGTAACCATTTAATCCCCCACTGGATAAACTGAACAATGCTTAGTGTGAAGCTCAAAGAAATTAAGCTGCTCTTTTCTGCCTCTGAAAACTTTGTAGATGTGAGATTCTGTCCTGACAGCGTCATACTTATATGAATGATGCAGCATACAAAAGAGTGAAAGAGAGTCAGTGCAAGCCAAAGGAGGTATTTTTGGCACTCTGTGGAGAGAGGGAAGTAATCCCCAGGATGATTCACTCTGTCTCTCACTTTGTAGACAAGAAGAGTCAGCAGGAGATTGAAAAAACACAGAGTTAAAAAAAAAAATGGACATGACGAGCAGACAGAGACAGAGTGTTCTCACCAAACTGCTGGATCGTCTCTGTCCAGTGTCTGGACTATGAATGTGCCAAACAGAGCTGGCTAACTAGATCCCGTCCTCTTTGTTCTAAGTCAGCCCCCTTGTCAGTAGCGTCCTACAATGTGGATGAGAGCGCCTACAGACATGCAGTCTGTCTGTGAGCGATTAGCTGCTGAGAGGATTTACTTTAGCTGCGCAGTGTAAGGTCCTCTGAGTGAGCACAGCCCCAAATCTGGTCTTTGTTTACAGGATGTCAGGTCAACTGGTCACTATTTAGAGACTTCTGTTAATTCTCTTTTGAACATTGACCACTGCAGACACACATGCACACAGTCAGAAAACTGCAGACTCACACATTCATTTACATGTCCACACACACACACACACACAGAGGCTCCCTGCTGCAAAGAGGTGGAAATTGACTGACAGTTCAATTCTTTTCCCTTTTCCCTTCCCTGAGCCATCATACTTAATTTAACAAGATCAGCGAGGGAACAAAGTGCAGGGGATTTCTGAAGATGCCAAAAGGGAATTAGAGGAAAAGTGTGATTTCTGACCCAAGACTGGAGGTAATACAGCTTGATAAATGAAAGTCAAATTGAACGTGATCTTTTCGTATATCCAGACCCTGAGATGTGAAGAGAGCCTCTGTTATTATGGCTTTAAGGGAAGTGGTTCTGGGATGTCATTGTCATCTTGAGAACTAAGTCATGCACACGGCAGAATAACTTCAGCCAAACCCCAGAGAAATACAAAAATAACCCAGGAAAAGTTCTCCCTCGTTGTCAGATACATACCCAGTTTAATTTTCTGTACAGACAAGTCCTCTTTGGTTTGGTGTGTCCGACTAAATGTTGTTGTTTGTTGTTTGTTTGTCTGTGTGAATGTTTGCAGAGTTAAATAGGTGGAGATTTAGCGTGATCCCAAAAGATAAACTAGTATGAATTGTTTATACCTCAGAAAGTGAAAATGAGTTGAAACAGATGTGTTGTGATCGTATCCTTGTTTGTGTACTTGAAGAAAACTGTAAAACTTTGGTGTTCACTTTGCTGAGTCAGTGAGTTGTTGTCACTTGATGTACAACATTTTTCAGTTTGCCTGCTGAGCCAGGGCTGCAGGTGCTGTCTGATTGTTGTGTTTGTCCTTGACCCAGACATGAATGAGTGAAATGTAACAACCACACAGTAACTTTGTCTCTGTAAAGTTGTGGTACAAAATGCTTCTGTCTGTTTGTCCTGATGATCAAAACATCTAGTGGCAGTCTCAGCTTGTAATGTACATCATCAAGATTTAAGAGATTTACTGTCACGTGCATGGTAAATATCAGCAGTTATACAATGTAATTAAATGGTTAATTGTCAGTCCTGCTACAGAGGAAAAAAAAGAGAGAAAAAAATAAAACACTAGGGCTCTTTACAAGTATGTACAGTATACAGTACATTTGTTTCTATAGTGTATTGTGTTAAAATAAGGAGGTAAAAATAAACAGAATAAGAGCACAAACAATACAGAAATTATATTTGCTTACATAGGGGTCCATGTTGTAACTTAATGCTGTACATTAAGTGAGAACAACTCACCAAAGTTTTTCAGTTTTCTTCAAGTACACAAACAAGGACACAATCACAACACATCTGTTTCAACTCATTTTCACTTTCTGACACATAAAGAATTCATACTAGTTTATCTTTTGAAATCATGCTAAATCTCACCTGCATATTTAACTGTGCAAACATTCACACCAACCACAACAACAACAACATTTAGTTGGACCACACCAAACCAGAGATGACTTGTCTGTACAGAAAATGAAACGGTATTTGGTATTTATCTGACGAGGTATTTCTCTGGGGTTTGACTGAAGTTACTCTGCCATGTGCATGACTACAATGACATCCCATTGACCCCTGTTGTAGCAAAGCAGGATGACATTAGGCAAAAACTACATAGATGCCAATGATCTGGCATCATTTGTCTGTAAATTGCCAAAAGATAAACAAAAACATGAATTAACAACATCTCAGCTGCTGCTCACCATTCGGAGCAGGAGGTGGAAGAACGACATTTCAGTAGTATTAGTGGAGTAGATCAATAATAAACAGTTGCTTTTCAGCAGATAAAAGTCTACCTAACACCAGAATAACTATTCTATTCAAATTTAGTCTTAACTCCTTCCCTATTTTAGCTGTTCTGGCAGCTGCTGTTAGGAAAATAAATGTGGGTTGTAAAGATACTGTTCTATCCCAGCTTATCTTATCATCACATGGAAAACATTCACGCCACACCCTGCTGCCCCCAAATTACACACATACACACACACACACACACCACTACCACTTCCTTCTTTTTCTCACACTCTGTTTTCTTTTTTTTGGTTTCCATTTCCAAAAATAACCAAAAGCTAAACTGCTAACTCCAATTTTATTATGACTGCATGTGGCACATTTAACACAATGTAAACAAAGCTGAACTTTCTAAACAGCAGAAAGACCGGATTTAGTGCACGGCTGTAGTGTGGGAATTCAGGTGTGCTCATAAGCTCAGTGTCTTTAATGAAGATAAACAATAACCAGTGTAAATATCTACAGGGCACGGTGTTATCTGAGGGATCCAAACATCATTTGCATCTTCTGCTTTAACACTGGCAGTTACAACGGGTGAAACAGTCACTCACTCACACACACACACACACACACGCACACACACACACACACACACAAATAAAGCCATACACACACCACACCCGTTCACCAGCTTGCACAGACCTGACTACTGAAATATCTGTTGCAGTTTTTCTGTATCTCTTTCTGTAAGAGGAACTCCAACAGGCTTATCTCAATCCAATGATACGTGTGTGTGTGTGTGTGTGTGTGTGTGTTTGCACTTTAATTGAAGGCCATTGTTGTTTTGCAGACCCTGGTCGTTCAGTTATGACGTCGTGCTTGTTTGACCAGTGACGGGCCAAATGCAAACAAAGTGCTTTGAATGCAAAATGAAAAAGGTGCTGCTGGCCTTCTATTTGCATAGATAGCAGATGACAGATGGCTGCCAGTGGATTTTCACATAAACGGCCACTAAATACAGCGGGATATAGCTGACACTGTTACAGGAACAGACGGGGAGTATTGCAAATAAACATTTCACAGCTACATGCTCACACACAGACACACACAGGCAAACACACACAAGCAGACATGAGGAAACAGTGGGAACCCCAGGATTTGAAAGCACACTGAGAAGTTCAGTGTCTTTCACCGTGTATATAGACCACACAATACCTACGCTAACAGTCACTCATGTCAGCCATTCCTGTTATTGGTTCTTTTTTTTCATCTTTGGTTTCCATGGCTCCCACAGAGGCCTGTCAATCAAAAACAATTTCCTCTGTTGGAGCGAGCTGGCACAACTCCTCTCAAACAGACGACTGTGTGTGCGTGTGCGTGTGTGTGTGTGTGCGTGTGCGTGCGCGTGTGTGTGTGGGTGAGCTCATCGATGCAAAATACTGTGACCTGAGTCAGTAGTTATGCACATAGCACCTGTTAGAGTACTACATAATGTTGATGTTTTTCTGGGTCAAATTGTGCAGATTTTTTTTGCGGTGGCATTTGGACTTGAAACTACAGAAGAAAATGTCCAAACACAACCATCCAGTTTTCAGATTCAAGACTCAAGGTTTCTTTGTTGTCACTTCCCCTATATGTTCAGGACATACAGAAAAATTAAAAAACACATTTCTCACACACACAATAAATCCAAAGGAACCAAATTTAAAAGAATAAAACAGAAACAAAATACGCATTTGAAAAATTTGTAAGAAAAAAAAACAACTTACACAACAGTGCAAAGTATTAGAGCAGTTTGTCTTTTACAGTAAGGTGCAAGGCATTATAAATATATGGGGAAAAAGAGACTAAAATGGCATTGATACATTTAATTGTAAATCAATGAATTGAAAGTTTCTGGAGCAATTTGTTATGTGTCATTTAAAAAATACTGGAGCCGTCTCTTCCTCATCACCACCACCTCGAAGCCCTTGAACAAAGTGCTTCACCCTCAGCTGCTGAAGCTTCACAAGAGTTCAGTGTCACTTCACTGAGGAGCAGTATTAGTATTAGTTGATGGATTACATTACATTCATTATATCTGTAAATGCTGGTCCATTTTACACAGTTACTTACAACAGATATTGTTTTCCTTTCTTCACACAGAAGTTTTAAATGTGAAAAAGTGAATTTGAAAGTTGAACATTTAAGACCGGAGAACATCCTCGAGGAATAAGCAAATCAATGTTGGAAGCATTAGGTTGTTCATATGACAGCAACACGCTACTATTAGTTTATGTCTAGTCTGTACATTTGGTTTTTGGATATTTGCCCTTCATAATTATTCAAATTCATTTTTTGGCCAAAGAGCTATCAACAGTGAACTGACTTCCCACAGAAACAAAGTGCAGAGAAATCACACAGGAAGGATTTGCTTAACCCTTGTCATGTTCTGTTATAGATCATAGTTTATTGACAGTAGAGGCAGGAGGGAGGGTGGATTTACTGTTTTGAAGATATGGTGTTAAACATTAATAGCAAAGCATGATTTACACATAGTAATATTAATAATGAATCTGCAGGGACACACCAAAAAACGCCATGATGGCCGAGTCATAGGATACAGACTGGCTGCTGATACTTTATTCGTTATGATGACCCATCCATCCACCCTGTCCTCCTCCGTGTACAGACTTTGTTGCTCTGAATATCATCACCTGACTTCTTGCTTTTTCTGTCATCATTACTGCAACCAGTGTGTTGTTGCTTCATGTAAACACATGGAGGTTTGGGGTGCAGTCAGATGAATGAAGAGGGTCTGGGGTTGTTGCTGGTTCAATGCCCAGCTCCTCTCATTCATATGTTGTAGTGTCCCTGAGCAAGACACTGAACAGCTGAAAGTACTTGATAAGGAGGCTGCTTTACCTTCTCCTGTTGAAGGAAGCTATAAATACAGTCCATTTATTATTAGCATTGTAAATAAAGGATAATTATTTGAACGTTTCTATATTATAGCTGATATATATGGATATAGTTTGGCCTATATGATGTGTGCCATTGTATTATTTACATAGTGAACACTGTTTATTAACTGTCAATTATGACTAAGGCATGTGTGGGTTTTGCATTGCTGTCAGTGCTGAACTACCCCAAGTGACTGTGCCTGTGTATTTCAGTGCAAATAGCTGAAGTAACCAGGTTTTTCTATCTAATCTGCTGTTTGAAGTAGTGTCTGATCCTGTGGAAACACTCTAGTAACGGCTCTAACCAGCACTTGGTGTGGTGGCCCCGCCTCGGCCTCCGGTGTCACTTAGTTTAATCATGGTGCCTGTCTGCGCTGCTTAATTACCAGGACCAGCGTGGTGTCCACAAGGTGAAACCAGCGTGGAGCAGTGGCCGACAGCCAGGCACAGGGATTTGGCCATGGCACTCTCTCTGTTTCATCCCAAAGTCTTTGTTTATGTAAAAACAGTAGTGAGCCTTTTACCCCCAGATTACTCCCTGCTGGGAGGATAAAGATACACACACACAGCCTGGGAACGGGCCCTGGGCCAGGGCCAGCTCAGTCCAGGGATAAAGAGATTGAGGCACAGAGACAAGCGGCTTGACTACAAAACATCTACACTTTGCCGCAAGGTCTGCGCTTGTTTGCTGTCACTTTGAATACTGTGGAATAAAAGTGTATGTGCTATGACACATTTAATAATTACAGTGTGAGCAGAAGGAAGAGAGACACAATAATACAACTATTCAGACTGGATGGAGGATGCAAGTTAGGTGGTGAGAAGTTGTACCATCCATCCCCTACTGAGGAGACAGTAGTGAATATGAGTCATCAGGAAACTGTTTACGTTGACGTGTTATGGTGGCAAACTGTAGTCAACATGAAAACTGTCCCACCAGTCAGTAAACAGTTTGTCTATTAAGGAAGGCTTTTGGTTTCATTTAAGCAAAATTTGGCTTGAGAGCATAATTCTTGACAAGCAGGGTGTATGTGGTCTGTTGCACACAGCTTTCTGATATTGCTGAAGGCACTTCTTCAGCAGAAGAAACTCATTCAGCACCTTGGACAGTGCCTGTTTTCCCAGTGCTGGAAGGGTGCACTAGTTTCTCCTGGCCCCCTTTTTTGTCAGTGTTTTGTTTTATTTTTCAGAAAACCAATTAAAGCTAAAATGCAGAGAGCATTTGCCAAACTGCAATCCATGATTTAAAACTTTTAGGCATGTCACAGCCAGACTGATTGACATGAAATACATCATGATTCCTCTCTCAATCAATACAAAACATGTTCTCCGATGGTCAGATGGTTTTTGGTTTGGCCAAAAGTGCAACAAGTTTGAACACTTGAGTTTTAGGGAAAGGAGAAACATCGACTTCCTGGCTCATTAGATTGATCGTTAATTAGTTTTTCAAGCATGAAAAGCAAGAAATTGCTGAATTGTGAAGAGATAACTACAAACTAACAAAACAAAATATTTCCTGTGATCAGTTTTAACTCCACCAATAATACATACGTCCATTTGATAACTGGTCATATTATCAACATGTTGTTTGTTTGAACACCTTTATTTAAAATTCTTGGAAAATCATTGAGGAGGACACTCAATTCATGATATGTTTGAGTGTCAGGAGTAAGTTTTTCGTGAACGGGAGCTCCAGTGCAACAGAGAAGTGTGGTACTGAAGTAATGTATCAGAGGTTTTATAGATAAAGAAGAATATATTTACCAGAAATGATGGATTACAGATAATAGCATGTCATTTCTCATGTTTTGAGGAAGAAGAGACATCTGTCCAAAATGTCTTTCTGAATTCCTCATCATAAATATCTTGACCAGGAGGAGGCTCCTCACTTTGTTACTCATACCCTGCAACCACCTCTGTAGTATTTATGGTACAGTAAAACTTTACTTGGAGTGTTTTGTTGAATTACTGTACTCTTGGAGGTGGTGTTGTTGTTTTCTCTGTAAATGTAGAAAAAACAGACTGTCTACTCACTAACATCAGACTTTCAATAATGTTTGACGTTGACTCTAATGAACTGAAGATGTGGTTTTTGTAGAAAAAATGTGCTTAAAGACTAATCCACCTCCAGAGAGTTGCATCATTAGTTCTGTCAGGCAGACAGCGTTTAATTGTAATTTCTGACTAATCACCACACGAGCAGCAGCCTTCCCTCTGCTATCACAGCAGACTTAGAAACTTTCAGTCAGATATGAATCTTTGTTCACTTCACTTCTGTTCATTCACTCGCCCATGAAAGTAATTTCAGCAGGTCTGATAGATTTTAATTCATATTTTTCACAAGTGCTAATATTGCCACCACACTTTTAAAAAGTAAATGATGACGAGAGAAATCAAAACGAGGAGAGCTGCAGTTTGACTGCTCACTGTTGCTTTTGTGGTGATTACGAAGGAAAACAAATGATCTGACTCAGAGGCTCAGACAACTTTAATTAATTGATGTAAATTTACAGAAGCCTCAGTGAAGAATAAAAACCAACAAACTCCAGCTGAATTTTGCTGAGTATTTACATCAAAGTATATGTACATATCATGAAAAGAGTAAGAGTCAGCAGTTATAATGCAGAGGCTGCCTCCACGGATACTTCATTTTCTTAGCAGAGAAACAGCACAGAGGGAATTTGAAGTAAGTTACAGCTGAAGATTGTTTTTATGAGGTATTCAGAAGTCTAATTGTGGTTAATTAATGTGGTTTGCATTTGTCTGTGGTTAGTGCACAGCTAAGAGAATATGGAGGAATCTGACTTACTGATTCATTCATGTTTTTATATCCCCCCAAAGACATTTTTACTGTTGTTGCATTCATATGTGTGTGGGTGGATTGAGTTATAGCAGAGTGTACATTACAGTGTAAAACTACATTATCATTGCACCTTAAACATCTTAACAAGATTTATCGTTTGTTTTCAGTTATTGTTGAAACTCTAAAAGGACAAACTGTATGAGATGTAAACTGGTGCTGGGTTGACCTGATATTTATCATGACGCAAATATGGCTGATTTCCTATCTAGTGGAAACTACTGAGGTTGACAACCACTATTTTAATCTGTTATGTATGGATCATACCTTGACGTAGGTATCATGCATATTTTTTTGCATGTGTAAGCAGATAAATAACTAAGATACTGTAACTCAAAGGTTTAAAAAAAGGGTCTTTATTAAGTATAAAATTAGATTGTGTGATGATCATTTTATAGTTACCTCATCTAAAACTATAGACTTTACTTCTTTAGAGCTACACCAGTAACTTTAGAAACTGTATTTAGGTTTTTCTCAGTATATAATAATCATAATAGCATTTGCATTGTTTTTTGTAGTTTGTATGAGACACTGAGACTTTGTTCTTGCACTGTACATTTTATATTTTTATATATTTTATATGGTAAGATTTTGTGTTTGTATTGTACTTTGGAGCAGTTTGGCTCAATAATTTCCTTCAGGATTAAAAAAATCTTATCTTATCTTATCTTATCTTATCCACATTTCTAAGCAATGTCACAAAGTGCATGACAGGGTTGAACCAGGATTAAAATAGGCCCCTGGGTAACAAGATATGTCAGCACAGAACTGTCTAAGATCAAATATCTCAAATATCATCTTACTATTCTATGGATTTGGAGGCTTGCTTAAACAGTGCTTTGTTCCCGTACACCATGTCTTTATATCTCCTGCTATCTGCGTCTACCTTCACAACAATCCCCTATGAATTTCAAAATGGGACTCTTGTCTCGGCAGCATTACACACCTGCCTCCCTCTCTTCACTTCTTCATCTCCCACCGTGCTACACTACACCCAGCTAATCTGGAGCTGACTGCTTTATTCTCTCCAGCCCTCCATATAACAGCACCTTGTTTGATACCTGAGGGACGTGCGGTACGACTCGACCTCCCCCACTTCTCTGAGACGACAAAGCCAGTCCATTTGGCCTCCACTCTACCCCTTAATCCACCTATATAATTACAAATACCCCTCCTCTCAGACAACCTCTCAGCAAATACTCAGGAGGCTGAAGGTGGGTGGTGGCAGAAATCAGATTAGGATTCCTCTCAGCTCATCAAGTTGGTTTTTTTTTTTTCACTTCTCTATCAGAGACTAAACAGACTTAAACAGTGCATGGAGGCATACACACACACACACACACCAAAGTACATCATTCCTCCCAGCTCGGCACACACCAGGCAAAAATATATAATTCTGTTCAGCGGCACACTGACAGTTTGATTATTGTCAACAAGGCTGATTGACCGATAAATGCATGCAAATCAAAACCTTTTTCTTTTTTTTTTTTTCCTGACTACAATTTAAATTTCTGTTTATCTCTCCCACTGGGATGGAGCGATGGAAGGAGGGTTCCCAGTCACCCACCCATCCATGCTTGAAGCCTCTGGAGGGAAGAGAGAAAAGAGGGGGAGGCTAAAGTAAACAGAAGAGAACAAATGAGCTCTGTGACGGCTCAGCGAGCACTGCCTCCCTCCTTGCTGTCTGAATGCCCGTTCTTTGTTGACGGCTGAATAGGGGGCTAAATATCCCTTGAAATCAGAGCCAGAGCCACCTCTCTGGGTGCTACATTCTGAGGCTAAAGCCTTTCATATGCAAAAAGTAACTGGGTTAGGATTGGTTCTACCCCAGTGATTGGTGTGCTATAATGGACATCGCATTTGGGATCAGGGGATGAGTAATGGGGCAATATTTGAGCTTCTCATCTTCAGTTAGCTTTTGGAGCCTTTGATTGTCCTTTCAGTTTTTACTATTGTGTTATTATTCACATCGGTTTGACAAGATCTCTTTTTTTTTTTTTTTTTGTGAAGGGAGGAGGAGGAGACCAGATGGTGTCTCATGAACTGGTGTTTAGCATGGCAGGAGGAAGGGTTTGTGATGAGAGTAATGCTTAGTTACAGTTCACTGAAGGATTAGTGTGTGTCTGTGTGTTTGATGAGGACACGTCTATGTGTGTGTGTGTGTGTGTGTGTGTGTGTGTGTGTGTGTGTGTGTGTGCGCTGTGGCAACCCATTCATTAGGACCTAAATCACCAACTAATGCCTTCTATGCTTCCCTAAATGGGTTAGCTCCTCAAAGCACAGGCACACAGTCTGCGGTGACTTTAGGGTGACGTTAAAAGCCAGCGGACTTCATGCTGAACACACACACACACAACTCTGCATAACAAATACATAGTTACAAAAGGCTAAAATTGCACCCACTCTGTCAATTTATTAAGCCGCAGTTTACACACTCAGGTGGAAAAATCAGAAAACACTGTTTATATATCAAAGTTATTTCCATCAAAACAGCATCTTTAGGTGTTTTTGTGATGCATTCAGGCAACAGAAGTCAATAGGGGATGAATAAAGTATTTTCTGTTCTGTAAAAGGAGTATATATGAGTATTTTTTTCACTCTGGCAAAGGAATTTTTCCCATCGGAAGTTATTATCATCTCCTGCAACGCATTGACACTGAAGCCAAAAATCATTACATTAAGTTGTCTTAGAAAGAGCGGAAAAAATATTTCCTATAGTTATGAATATAAATAGCAGCAATCTGTCAATATACGTGTTTTTTTTTTTTTTCTTTTTTAAATGGGGGAAACTCATAATGTCCTTAGATTGGTAGTTGCCATGGAAAAAGAGAGCCATACAATTTCCCGCAGCCTTGAAGGCTCCTTGAGTGACACTCAACAGTTTACATAAGAGCAGTCAGAACATTGGCTTTTCTCTAAAGCAGAAATGAGGGCAATTACCTGAGCCTCTCATAACGCTCCCCGTCTTCTGTAATCTTGCTGTGGTGAGGCTGAAAGGAAAATATGAAGGGTTACTTAAGTACATCTACACTCCATCAAGATGTTTTTTTTCCCTTTGGTCGTGGCAGGTTAATAGAGGTCAAGGTGATCCTCAGCGAAGGATTTAAATATTCATGCTACAGTGTCTGTGTAAAGTGCTTTGTTGTGTGTTTTGAAGTACTTAGGCCTGGTTACATTGTTAGAACATAACAGGAGGTTTTTGAACTGGTGCTTTGGGAAAAATAATAAATTACCATCAATGTAATTGTAAGCACCATGTTGTAGCTTTGGCAACAGTGTATGTATGTATGTATGTATTGCAGCGAAATAACAGTAGTAAGGAGAGTGTTAACAGCATACACTTTATATTGAAAGGATGAAACTAAAATTATGTCACATGTTGGTTTGTTGACTTGCATCTCGATTGGTTGTTTGAAGCCAGAAGTGACTATATTTGGATACAAAGGGAGGAGTGAGGAGGCGGGTTTAATCCTTGAAGCTGAGTTTATCGCCCATTTGTATCAGACTAGACAGTGATGAAGTAGGACCAGCAGATCCCTTATTAAAAAAAATTAACTTTCACTAATGACCGCAGAATGACTTGTGGAAAAAAGTACTGACTGAGTGTTTCATGATTTTAAATGGTGATTTCTGAATTGAAGTCAAGTGGACCCAGAGTTTTTTGGAGCCAGCATCTAGTGGAGATCATGGGTACTACACCTGTTTGCAATGCTGCATTATCCTCACCTTTAAGATCCCTTTCTATATGCAGTCTCTGGTTAAAAGGTTAATTTACACTTACGATTTGCTTTGAAATATACATAAGATTTAAAAACCTTGTTTTGCAGTAGGGTCGTACCCTTTGCAACAATTCTTCCAAACTAAACAATATCTACACAACACATTGAAGGGATTTCTACCCAATCTGCATCAAGTCAAGAATTGATCAGGCAACTTATTAATCGGGTAACTGCTGTCAGAAGAGCAGGCCTGTATGTGACAGTGATTGTCATCAAGAGACAGTCTGAATATCAGATTAGATAAAACCACAGCTCTGCTTCACCTTACTCCTCCAAAGCTTCCTGTAAAAATAATGATCGTTGACATTTTAAGGCTGCATTACCCACCCCTCTGTCTGTGTGTGTGTGTGTGTGTGTGTGTGTGTGTGTGTGTGTGTGTGTGTGTGAGAGAGAGAGAGAGAGAGAGATTAACTAAACTACCACCGCTGGCATAAAGCATGTACACATCCTCT
>OOFC01016846.1:0-18798 GCA_900323345.1 Pseudochromis fuscus
CTGACAGATCCTGCCTTGGTGCCTCCTCCCACTAGGTGACACATTCTTTATTTATTTTTCCTCTCCTCCGCTCTGGTATTCACTCCATGGAGCACTGGCCCCTCAAGCTATTGTCAGTTCTGTTCTCCATCCATGTCTGAAAAACCAAATGGATTTACAGGGTTTACTGTCAACCCCTCCCTTTTTCTGGGCTTATGAATGTGGCACAGTCTTCTATTTCCACTCTTTTATTTCCACACTATCCATCCCTTTATGATGACTGGGTTGGTCATCCTTCTTATTGCTGTCATACCACTGGCTTTTCTTTGTTTAGGTGTATCCTTCGCAGGTGAGATCATAATGTGTCTGCCCTTGTGTACAATAGAGGACAGACTGAGCTTAATATATAAAGTTAACGAGTCGGTCTTTACAGTTTGGGGCTGTAATGCAGGAATGTGCTGTTTGTTTCCTGTTTCATACTGCTGGTCATTTTGGTTCATTTAACTGTTACCACCATCACCAAGGGGGATATGTTTTGTGTTTGTCTGTTTGCCTGTCGGTCTTATTTTTATTTTTTTATTTTTTTGGAGAGATAGGGTTTAATCCAAATGACTACATTTTCAGCAAGACACAAGTTAGACACAAGATAGTGTTGCTATTTCACCACAAGAGGGCAACGATGTGCTGTCCATAGCATCAGTATATGTTGTGTTTTTGTATGTGCAATATGAATAATATGCAATTCATTTTATTTGTTTGTCACACTGTGGAGGCACAGGCAGCATACAAGTCCAAACAAATTTCCCTATGGAGACGATGAAGTATGTCGTATCGTATCGTATCGTACAGCTGGATTATACCTCGCCAGAGGTGAGACTGTGACAATAAAGATCTTGAAATTGAACCCACCGTGGTTAGGAGAATATAACTATAAATGGTAAAATGAAAGTTATTTTTCCAACTGGAATCTAGAAGCGTGTTGGAACGCAGTGACAGGAAGTATTATCTTGTTAACAGGCGTGTCAGATCAGGAAATTGTTGTACGTGTCGTTCTGGAGGGTGGTGATTTGGTTTGTCACTTTGGACGACTTGGATGGTTGACATCAATAGAGCTTCTGTTTCCTCGGGCTCTGAATGCTAAACTCTGCAGTGAACATGGTTGTTACTTAACACCACTTGTCAGAGAGGCTCTGCGCAAATAAATAAGCATTGCTGATTTGGTGACAGTAAAATGGGCATTTTCAATGAGATACTTGACGATTACATTTGAAAAAAAAAGTTAGATGAAAGAAGCAACGACAAATTATACCTTACACACTGGTGCAATCCTTTTGGTTCTGGATCTGCAGCTTGCAACAGGAAATTACTTTTATGAAAACAGCTTCAATATACAGAAAATGCATGTTTTCCTGTCCTTCCAGTTATGGTTACAGAGCTGTTATCACTTCAAGGCAATAAGTTATTTTCTTTATGAGTCATCTTTGCTACTAAAAAAGCGCTCCGGAGATTTGTCTTGTGTGGTATGGCAATAAATGAACTGAAAGTAATATAGCATTCATCTAAAGACAGTGATAGTAATAATTCACAAAGATGGTTATTTCAGAACCACAACATTGAACCCAGGCCTTCTGGTTTATATGTGGTAGCTCTGAACAACAACCAACAAATCTTTTCCCAGTTTTGTTCTCCAGAGAAAACATCACACTCCACACATCACACCGTAACATCTGAATCTTGTTAGCACCATCACACACTCCACGTACAAGTTTTTCTTGTGTTACACTGCGATCCAGTTTCTGAAGGGCTCCGAAACAGAGTTAAAGAATTGCTGCAAAGTTTCACCTCGTGGCTTAAGTGTTTAGGCACAAGTAACCACTGCACCAGCAGAAGACTTCAAAGCCATGGGATAATCCCCAGGCAGTAGTCTCATCATATGTTGGTTTGCATAGCCATTTCAATGTAAATTCCGTACATGCCACCCTTCTCTAGTCCGTGGTGACAAGCCTGGAAATTAGCTAATATGTAATGCTGCACCATATCTCTGCACTGCAATTCTGTATTCTGGTGGAGGCAGCAGCTGTGTGGACTTTGCTGGGATGAAAGGGAAGAAAACAAGGAATATAGTTTTACTTTGTGCAATTGTGTGATGACATGGTGAAATCCATTTCTATGAGATATTCTCTCGACCCTCCTCACTCCGTGCACAATTAATTTGATACAACCTAGAAGCATAAATCCTGGATGATTATGCTGTGTTCAGGACAACAGCAATGAATATTTTCATCTTCTCAGGACTCAAGAACAGCAGGAGACGGGGAAATTAGTTTTCTTGTATTATGTAGATGCCGGCACATTCTGCAGCATCGACAGGATTCAGCAACTGAGGTGTGTGTGTGTGTGTGTGTGTGTTGAGGATGGGGTGGGAGGTGAAGTTCTTAAGGTTGTTAAAAGTAAGCATACTTTGGATGTTTACAAATTATTTTTTTTTAATAATGCAAAAAAAAAAAAGTAACATTTTAACAACAGCAGGTGTTTCTGTGTGGTGGTTTATTGTCAGACTGGGTCTCCTGAGAAAAACTATAATTGGAGTAAGAACGTAATCGTAGCAAACCACCTCCTTCCCCACCGTTCTCCCCCTGAAACACAAGCACAATTAAAAGCACTGTCGTTCAGGCTGGAAAGTGGCCAGCTGTTCTGGGTTAATAGATGGGTTTGGCCAGACGTCTGCGAGGTGACCGCTAGCTGGCAGCCTGCTGGATAAGGTTGCAGATTGTAAGTGGACATGTACTTTGCTTCCCTCTGTGTGCAGTTGTCACAGGAGATGATGAAGCACCCTGAATCTCCCTCCTTCCCCCGTCTGTAACTCCCTCGTCTCGCCCTTATTCTACCCTTCCTAACCCTCCGTTCCTCTCGCCAAGGCCGAAGCAAGTGTGCTGACACGTGGGTACCATCCTCTCAGCCCCCTGACTTTAGACCCCAGAGTGAGTGTCTCTATTGACTCGGGGGAGTTCAAGGACTAAAAGAGCATGATAATAGTCAAGACTGAGAGAGACACACAGCAACAGCAGCTGGAGACTGTGCCCTTTGATAACTCCTGCCCCATCTCTTAGAAAAATAACACATATCGTCAGAAGTATTTACTCGGCAGTGCAGTACTGTACTTATACACACACACACGTGCCCTCCACTGTGGATTTGGATCCACACAGTCTGATCTGCTTTGACCTGGAATGACATGAAATGGCATGCTAAAATATGTACATTGCTCTAAATATTCACCCAGTGTGTCCTGGTTACAGCTTATTTCAGCACTGCTCTGCTTAGTGGTTTCATTTGGCATCTGCTCTCATTTCCAGAGCAAAAAAAAAAAAAAAAGAAAAGAAGAAGAAGACAGAGCAAGACGGGGGTTGGTGTGCTCGGTCAGCCACAAATGTTACTCTAGCTTTTCCTGTAGTCTTTGGAGTAGAGCTGTGTTATCGTCGTCGAACAGAAACGTTGGTCAGAAATGAGCAATAAAAAGTGGCCTCATAAGTAGCCGGGAGAGGTCTCCATGCAGGCACTTAAAGCAGAATGAAACATCTGTGTGTTACTGTATGTTGTTAAAAGGTTAGAGTGTGTGATTGACAAGCCTTTTACTGTACATTAGGAGCAAGAATTCATCACAACACAAGCCTGCTTTATTATTTAAAAAGTTTATTCACACCAGCAGTGGCTATAAATATTGGACTAAAAAAGCCTATTTTCTAAAATGTGATTGATCGAGAGACACAAAATGCTGATTTTTCATCTGCGAGTCTTAAATGATGTATGTGAATATACTGTACCTGCTCAATAATTTATTTAGTCGAACAAATGAGTGATTGGTCCTCAGAAGTACTCACTCTCTCTAATGCAAAATGGAAGAAAATCAGAGTGTGCGAGCGAGGCAATAAATAATTGGTAATGTTTGCAGAGTCCCCGATAGATCCCATCAAAATGCATATGAAATATTCATTTAATGGGTCACACTTTATTTGGATAGTCCGGTGATGAAAATTGGCGTCCCATTAAGTGACTTTAATGCGTCGCTTAAATGCCTTGGGTGTTTCAAAAGCTGCTCATAATTGTGTGAGAAGCAGTCAATACATCTCTGGGCTACAGTTAAACTTATGGTTGGGGTTACTTGAGTAGTACACTGTCCTGAAAGCCTGAGAGCTTCAATGCAGCAGAGAAAGCAGGGGGGATACAGGAGTGGAGTGTGTTGCAGCTCTCTCTTTGGCTTCACACTGGCCTGATTAGTATTCTATCTGCAGCACAGGACACTGGTCTAAATTTAACCAGTAAAAAAATAAAAGAAGAAGAAACTGGACTCCGAGAGAACACAGCAGACCAGACCTGAGCTGCTCGTACACCTGCTGCTGGAGGACCAGTGTTTATGTTTTATTTTGCCTCTGGCCACAATCCTGGCACTTGAGCACCAGTCCTGTATCTGGAATAGATTGGGTGCTTCTAATGACATGCCTCAGTGCTGTTGGCAGGGTGCTTCAGGCCCACACTCACACCAGCACAACCCTACTACTACTACTGTATTGCTGGGATTCAGCTTGGAGATGGCTCATTAATAAATACTCAGTCTCTCAACTTGCATGGCATTAAGGAGGCACTTTAATCACTCGTATGAATAAACATGGAAAACACGTAGCTCAAGAACTCTCGTATGCATGAGTTCATATTAACATACCTCCATCTGCAGTGTTACAATTAACAGTCGGGCACTAATTGAGGAATGAATGGGGGATAAATAATCGGGAGAAGAAGCTCAAGAGTGCGATCTCTCTTGTGTCAGCGCAGCAGTAGCTCTCACTTCCTCGTCTCTCCATTGTCACTCCGAACATGTCGATAATACTCCTTTTCCACTGAGCTGGTTCCAGTGCTGGTTCAGAGCCGGTGTCTGACTTAGCAGCAGCTCTTTGTGTTTCCACTGAGTGAGCTGCAGCTCCAGGTGCTAAAAACTGGAGCTTAGCAGGCACCAAGTCTTTGCCCGGATTAAGCACCGACTAACCCCCAGGGGCTAACGAGCAACGGTAGAAACACAGAATCGCCACTTTTAACACAACAGCTAGAGAGTAGTGAAATCAATATGGATGCTAAATTAAAGCAGCGATGGTCTGAGGAGGAGACCCACTGCTTCCTGGCTCTGTGGTCTTCAACTGAAGTCCAGGAAAAGTTAGAGGGAGCGTCTCGGACCAAGTCAGTCTTAGGAGGATTCAGCGGGAGGTGGCTGCAGCTGGATAAGAGCAGAGCCTCGACCAGCTCCTTAGTAAACTGTAAAACCTCAATAAAGACGACAGGGACATGAAGATGGAGCAGGGACGCAGCAGCAGTGGTCGGTTGAAAGAGATGAAAACAGCCACATATGCAGCGATGATTTACGATAGCGAAATGACGTGGCTCCAACTCAGCTCCTTACCAATGGAAAAGGAAACTGGTTCTTAGGAGGAACGACATCTGAACCAGCTAAGCACCAGATCTAGCACCAGCACTGAACCAGCACTGAACCAGCACCTTCTCAGCAGAAAAAGGGTATAATTGCCTTCAGGTAGCAGAAGCAGATCCTCCTCCAGTGACTGCAGTCCACCCAATTCATTAGCCTCCAGATACCCAGCACTGATCTCAAAAACTCACCATTCTGTAGCGAGTAATGAAAGTGGCAATAAATGGATAGCTTTGTAGGAAGCAGGAGAGAGTGGGAGAAAAAAAGAGAGTGTCCATCTATCAATTAAATGACAGAGGCCAGAGTGTGTGCGGTGAATTAAGAAAATCCGATGGCCTATTTTTCCTCTCTCATTGGAAATCATCAACACTAAATACAGCAATAGCAGATAAAGGCAACAAATCCAATAAAGTATAAAAAGGATGGAAAATACAGCCGGTGGCTGTCACAAAAGTTTACAGCAGGTTTGTCGTCAGAAAAATTCTCCACTGCTTGAAAATGAAGTCTGAGTGTGAGGAGTGGCTTAGGCTTGCTGTGGTGCACCTTTCATCAAATAAATGATATTTCTAAATTGAACTGCTATGCCAGATTGTTTCTTTCTTTATGGTCCTCAATATTGTGAGCGCGCAGCACCTCCCACAAAGGCCAACATTTTCTCCAGCAGTTCCAAGGCATGAAACACTTCTGACAGTTATTTTGACAATGTGGTGTGAAAGGAGGGTAAGAAGTGGGTGGGTGGGCTGAGTGACGATGTTGTTAGCGGTGCCAGCGCTCCTTTTTCCTTCCTTCCTTGAAGCTTGTTTTCGCCTTTAATGGCTCAATGCCCCTCAAAGAGATGATACCCGAGGCATCCTCCAATTGTTTGTTTTCTCTTTCTTTCCTTTCCCCCTTTTTTTTTATTTTTTTAAAGATGATCGCACTGAAATTATCTGCTGCTATTTTATTTGTCTACCCGAGATAAATGACATGCATATTAGGAGATGTACATGAGTAGAAAATAAAATCCAATTTATGCATCTTCATGGATCAGAGGTTTTAGTATCCGGAGCATTTGAAGTCAGTCGTTCTAAGATAATATGCTACAGATTTACCTCTGCACACCTCATTAGAATGCAAAACTGTTGACATTGCAGAGCTCGGACATTATTTATTAAATTATGAGTTTGTTCAAGGATGTGCGCTGTAAGGCTTGGTTGCACCGCATCTCCGGTATTCAAAGCCCCAGATACAGCCGTGTTTTTGATACGCTAGGTGTTCACCAAAGTTAAGTTTTGCTCTGCAACAAAGTTTGTTATTCCTCAAGGATATCCACTCGTGTCCTCGAGTTAGAGATCAATAATGTATCCTCTGCCTCTACTAGGCTCACTGGTAAAAAAAAGCAACCAAAACAATATATTTGTGAAGTGAGAGTAACATTTATTGATCCGTGTTATTCCTTTTTCTGTGTGTAAGTGCATAAAAATGGGTTTAAATTTGTTACTCAGGCTGCAAACACAGCAGCTAGCAGCACAGCAGGTCAGGCGACGAGGCCACCGTGAAGCATGGGATTAAACCAATAAACTTCAATAAAAAACTGTTAATATGGAATGCATTGGTGAAATGAGAAGCACCACCTCCACATTATAATCCATTGAGACAACCTGTATTAAAAAAATGAAACTAGCTATAGCTTATGGGTGGTTTGTTGCTTCTTTTCTCTTCCTGAGCTCATACATATGCATAGTGCTGAGGCAGGCAGGAGTGGGCTGAGAACAGCGTGAGGCTGTGTCTTGTACTGTGTATATCTAATTGCCTGACCACCAACAGTTATGGCTAGATTCAAATCCAACACTAAATGTTTCCCCCAATCCCAAAGCTAACCTCCCCGGAGCCCCACGGAGGCGGTGCAAACGGCCCGTCCACCTGTGGCGGGCAGAGACCACAGTCAACCTTTAGCAATCTGTCAATCAGGCCGGGACTGACTGTCAGAAAGAGTTTCAAAGCATCCAGCCCCCGCTGCCTCTCCTGCAGGAGTTAGCTTCTCTGCAAACTGCCAACGCTCTGTCCAGGCAACCAGACCGAGGGAGAGGTAATGGAGTCACCATCCTCCAGGTATCCGGATGAGCTGCATGTGGTCGAGAGAGGGTGTTTGACGTGGTGTAAATTTGTCACAGCCGTACTGGAGTGCCTTTAAAAAAATCATTTTGCCTTGAGCAACAATTAGTGGAGAGCTTTGTGTAAGATTTACATTCACAGCTATGTTATGTGTAAAGGTCATCCTGTCTCCTGCTTGTGTCAAAGTGGAGTACTGAGAGAAAGTTTTGAAAGTAGAATCGCTTTTATTTTCTTCGCCCAGAGACGCACGGCGCTGGCTGATGAGAAGAGTTTTTTTTTTTTCCTAGACTTAAGTCACAAGAAAGTAGAGCAAAATGTCAAAAATGGTTTATCTTTAGTTAATAAGTTTCTATTCAACACTTTGTCTGAAGTTCTAAAACAATCAGTTGGAACAGCATTAACTAAGAAATGAAGCTCTGCCAGGCACACGGTCCTTTTTTTAGTCGAATCAAAGTGGGGCATCATAATGGCAACTCAGCTCTGGATACCGAGCACTTGTGGGACTTTTTCTCCCGAGCAGAGAGAGAGGGTACATTGATCTGAGCAAAGTGGTATGATAAGTACGGAAATGAGGTTTTCATTTACATAGAAAATGTGGAGGAAACGTGGCTATCGCTCACAGGCAAGTTTCCTTAATTGATTTGGGGAATGTATTTTTTCTGTCTCACAACACATGAGGCTCCAGTGTTTGTGCGTTCGCTCTATGTTGTCATGTTCAAAGTTGTAATCTACTGAAAGTTTGACATGAAAAGTCTTTAGATTCAGTGGCTCGTCAAAGTCAGTTGGAATATAAGGCCTAAAAATAGGGACCCGACCCTATCAAAAACAGCTGACCCTCAAGTTTTGGGTTTTTTTTTTAAACAGAAAGATTACAGCCGTAAAGTATGAAATATATACTAAATGTTCAACTTGTGCTCAAAAAAGACTTTCAACATACATGTACAGACTTTTTCTACTATCAGTGTTGTAAATGCCAAAATATACATGTACGATGTTTTCCAATATTAAAATAAAACAAGAATTGGTCATTTACTTGCAAATGTACAGACATATTTAATTTAAACAATACAATTTTCGATATTTCATCCATTTTTTTAGGCCTAACCATTAAAGAATGATAGCATCTGACTTCTGTTTTGAGTTACACTGAATAAATCCATAAGTTTTTTGTCTTAATAATGACTATCGACACATTTGGTACCTCAGCCTTTCTTGCAGTTCTTTGTGAAGTGTCTTAAAGTCACAGGGGGATTAATTTTTTTCATGGTGTAGGCCAATTTTCCTTTTAAAATATTTACATTGCAGTGCTACCCCCCAAAGCATTGTTTTTAAAATGCTCTTTTAAATCCAAACACCTCTTTAGTTACTGCACTAAAAATAGCTTCTTCAATGCAGGCGCCACGTTTACCCCCTGTTGAAGCCAATAATGTAATAACAGCTGATAACGTAATAAATTTAACCTTTTTGAAATGTAATAGGCCAATAATGTCATAAAACTCCTGAACCGATAACATAATAACTTTTGGCTAATAACGTAGTAATTTCTTACATTATTGGCTCAGTTATTACATTTGCAAAGTTTTTTCTTTTACCAGACCATTAACGTAGTAAGCAGCCAATGCCATAATAGATCATTACGTTATTAGCCAAAGTTATAACGTTATTGGTTCAGGACTTTTATTACGTTATGGGTCAGTTATTATGTTATTGGCTGTTTTTACGTCATCGCCTGTTATTACATCATCGGCTTCAACACATTAGCATGTATTTCTAAATAATGCCACCTCACATTATGGTACAGTCTAATACTCTGTAAATACAGAGTGTCAAAATAAGAGTCTCCAGTAGGTGTGTTGTAACTTTAAGTTGATTTTTTCTTGTCGGTGTCAGCGTTGCCCTTGATTTTCCCATTTTTTTCCATAAATCAGACGTACTGAAAACACAAATCCCTTTAAAGACCGTGTGCCTTCACAAATTTAGCTACTGGCAGCCCATTTAATATTTCCTCCATTTAGGTCATAGCAGATGTCATTGACTAAATGTAGACCAAAGCTATTTTTGGTTGTTACAAATGACTCTGCAAAGTAATAGTGACGCAGGACAGATGGATGTGATGCTACTTGGGGGCAAAGGACTCGTGAAATTTCCAGCATCACATAAAAAAAAGTGGAGTCTGAAAAAAAAACAACAACAAACAAGCGAGCACACAGATGGATGAAGAGAAATCTTTGGTGCTCCTTGGTGAACCCTCGCAAATACGCTTTGACTAACAGCCGCTCCACTCAGCTCCCAGTGCAGATGCTGGAATGACAGGTGTTAAATAGCTAGACCTAGATTTTTATTGTCGTGCGTCTGCGACTGACTTGCAGCCACAGAATTATAGGATGAACTGCTGACCCTCTGGCTCACGCAGCCCGAAGAGGAACACGCTTCCCCCCCGGCCCTGTGCACACGGCTCCAGCTCTGAAAAAGAACTGTTGTCTGCAGGCCAAAAGATAAGCCTTCTCTCTGTCTGTCTCTTTTTTCTTTTCCTCCATCTCTCCCTGGCTCCTCCTCCTCCTCCTCCTCCTCCTCTCTTTCACACTGTCTCCTTCTACACTTCATCTCCTCATTCTCAGCCTCTAAATATTTTCCCCGCACACAGGCAAAGACACAGACGCCTGCACAGACTGCGACGGACATCGGACCCCATGCTGCGCTGTATCCTCGTCCTATTTGTTTTGTGCTGACAAAAGCCTCCCCACTCAAACCAAACAATGGATGACCCGAGTGTCTTCACCCTCACCTGACTCTGAAAGTCCTGACTGTGGGCAAACCACTCCATCAAGCTGCCCTCTTTGCCAACACGAACAGCTGATTCTAGGAGTTATAATTCCAGCTACGACCTTGACAGTCGCTCTGGAGGTCAGCTCCACTCTGTTTCATCCTTCCTCCTCCTCCTCCTCCTCCTCCTTGTAATCCCTGTCAATGGCTCTAAAACCAAACAAGGACAGGCTCTAAACATTAGGTCAATTAGTCACGTAGTTTGCCTTTTGGCAAGTCACAGATGCACACAGAATTGGTAATAAACCTCAAGCTGCAGACGATGCTCTATGATTTATGTGGCAGTGCCAGAAAATGTAGGTCTGTGAGGGTCACTGCAGTCATGATTAACCCCAAGTCCTTGCTCACACACACACTTATTCCTTCCCTGTGGGCCACACATTGATTATCACACTGTTGTTATTGAGCATTAAAACCATAAATGTATAATTTCATATTAAAAAAAAAGTTCCAAAAGGACAACAGAATGGATTTATAATAGTTTTTGTTCTTCCTCATTTGTCAACACAGCAACAAAGTGCATTATAGTAAGTTAAAAAAAAAATCCCATCCATATCTTATCCCATCCGCAAAGTTATTCTTAGTATCTCACCAACCATCTCATTTCCACTGAATAATCTGTGCTCTTCACTGGAAGCCACAAAACTGTGAGTCATAGTTGAATTGAGGACAGTGGAGAGGCTTTACTTGTCAGACTCCTCTGCTGTTTCATACATTCCTCACCGCACACAGCATGCAAATTTGGATTTTGTGGTGTCAGAGGGACGTATTGTATACATGCGCCTTGTTTGCAGCTTAACACTCGAGTCGGTGTGGACGAACACCATGAAGTTGTCGTGCAAAAGGGATTCGCTAAAGAAATCTCTACATCTTATCACACAATGCAGGCGTTGTCTTTGACTTATCTTTCTGTCTCTGTTGTCAAACAGCTGCATGGACAGGAAGTAGATGATTAGAAAACTTGCTTAAGAATCCAACAGCACTTTGTGTTTTCTTAGCAGTTTGATAGCCTTTATCAGATCAGTCCTTTCATACCCATACAGCCAGAAATAACTTCCCACAGACCTCCCCCACTGTGATCCCTGACAATTGTCTTCACTGGAAAACAATAAGGGAGTGGACACACACTCAGCATCTCCAGGAAGTACTACAAGTAATCAAAGAAGGAGGATTTGAACCCTACTGGTGGCAAAAGGGGGTATAAATACACAATATACTGTGTATTAAAAGTACACATAAGGCTTAAAAATGTAATCAAGGCTTACATCATCATTAAGATTTCATGAAATATCAAATGTTAAAATGCTGCATGCAGAAAGTAACCTTGAGAAATTTCTAGGGCACACTTATCAGTTGTTTTTTTTCCCAATCTGCTTTTTGCATAATCATACTCAGTATTATCCCAGTATTTTTCTTTCCAATCCAGGGGTGTCCAATGTTTTACAGACGGCCAAATTTCAAATGTGAAAATGTGTCTCCTGACTCACCAGGTGTCACTCGCCCAAATGGTAATGTGACAAAATGTGAGCCACTCAGGTGTGAACAGGTCATTTCAGCCTTTTGTTCCACATCATGAGTGTTAATAAGGAGCAGTCGGGAAAACTGAAAAACATGGAAATACAAATGGTAAAAACAAACTTCTGAATCTGGATTGTAGTGCACAGGCCAGAGCTGGTTGAGTGAAATATCATAAAGGTGGGGGCCAGTAAGGCCTCCATCAGGTCTCCTCACAAAAACAGCATTTTCTTTGTAAATGGTTGCATTTCCAAGAACCTGCCTTTACCCAGCTGCTGGTGAAAGTTCACCAGGGAGCTGCTTGTGTCGGCCTCATTGTCGCACTGCAGCTCGATGATCTCCAGCTGCAGCTGAAGCGAGGCATCATCAGGGTCCATGGAGAACGAAGACGAGAAAAGCAACACGTCCTTTTCAAAAGCGTCTGTTAAACTCCACAGGGAGAGATGGGCCTGCTGCTGTACACCTCGTCGCTTGGAGACCAGCTTTGTCCTGTTGAAAACTGTCCATGAACTCAAGCTATGGAGGGAAATGTGCATTGTTGGGCTCAGTTTGTGACAAGTGTCTTTGGAAAAGTTGGAGTTGGGTTTGAAAAGCCTTGACATGTGTATATAGCCGACTCACTACAGCGTCTTGTCCTTGTATGCTGATGTTCAAATGCTTTGTTATGTCAACCAAAAAAGGCAAATCTTCCAGCCATACAGCATCTGACAGCTCTTGCTTCGTTGGTCCGTGTTTAGCCAAAAATTCTCAAATCATCCCCCTGAGAAAGAAAAACTGCTGACTCATGTCAGGTTGTTGCGCTTTCATAAAAGAAAGTGCAAACATCACTAAAGTCTCACTTCTTCTGGAGCTGAATGTCTCTGATAAACTCTGTAAAAGTTTTCTATAGTGAGTGATTAGCATGCTAGCTGCTGCTTCGGTGTGGTTTCTGTTTGACTCCCAGACCATGTGAAGAGTGGCTGTAGTGAGGTCGACACAGTGTGGAGATGCCTCACGTTTTCATTGTGGCTGCTGGACCTGACAGCTCGTCCTATGAATGACCATATTTTGTCTGGTCGTGTCTCTTTACATTTAATTCCTTAGAAACCATGAGCAGCTGTGGCTCAGGTGATAGAACGGGATGTCTATGGCTCATTGCATCATGGGTTTGATTCCCAGCTTCTCCTGTCCACATGTCGAAGTGTCCTTTAGCCAGACACTGAACCCTAACTTGCTCCCAATGGCAGCACTGTAGCCATTGGTGTGTGAGTGGGTGAATGAGGAGCCTTGTAAAGCACTTTGGCACTGAGCTAAGGTAATAAAAAGTGCTATTTACTCCATTTACCAACCACAACAGTCCTTTGGCTAATCAGGCTAATTCATTTGCTTTTACTGGAGAAAAAAATATTATTTCCATTGTTTCCGGAAAAAGGCAGAACATGGTATCAACGTACGTGTTTATCTACTGTCGCATTGGTAAAAATGACCAGTAGCAGGTCACACAGGCGAAGGCAGACAACGCTACAAAATGCTGTTGCCCCCATGAGGTGAAACAAGAAATTGCAATTTGAACTCGAATGATTTATTTACTCTGTTTTTATTCATTCTGACAGTGCTAGCGGGCCATAAGTAATACACTTTAAGACCGAAGTTGGGAGTCATATAAAATCAAATGTTGGGTCATGATTAGCCCTGTCGGCCGAACCTTTGACATCTCTGTTCTCATCCGAACCCCCACAGCCCACATCCACAGAGCCTCTCATCCCCTGCTCATATCCTTGAGAATAACAGCAAACCAAAAAGTCTACTTCCATTTTTCACCCTCGTAGACGTTGCTAATTTGCATTAAAGTCAGAAATCTTCATCATCTTGACCATAAAGTGCCAACTGCACAGGTGACTGCGCAAATGACAAAAAGTATTAATCACCCAAAGAGTTTGTTGACATGTTCTTGTCCCCTTCTGCTCTTAGCTGTGCGTCTGAATAATTAGCCTGTCCTCTCTGCTGTGCCTCTTTCATTTTGCCCTGCCCTGCATTAGCTACTGTGTTGTCATGCTATTGACAATGACAGCGGTGGCAGCCATCCATGCCGTGCCACTGGCAGTGTGAGCTGCCAGCGCGAAGCAATGACAGAAAGAGAGACGGGGGAGAATCCAGAAACACGGGGAGCCGCCTTTGAAGACGCTCAACGTGGTTTAATTCCTCTGGTCTTTACAACTAAAACACAGAGATTGTAAAGGTGCAGAAAAACACAGTGAGTGTGGTAAAACAGGCACCAACATGTCATTAGGACAACTATTAATGAGGTGAGAAAAAAGGAGTCTTCTTTCACAAATGAGCTGGATTCATACTGGAAGTATAACTCATTGTTACCGCCAACTTATTCACCTGCCGTCTGAGCACCTGCTCCACAAACACTTACTGGCACAGGCCTCACTCCATGTTGGCTAGATGGCTTCCCTTTGGACACCATTCCCAATAAAAATCTAACACCAGCCGTCCACTATGGAAGCCAACAGCTAGCCACCTAGCCAACATGACTGAAGACACAGCACACAAAAATACCAAAGAATGGAAAAACATACAATCTTCTCTTCACTGCGTATGGACCAAACTCCCAGCATGCAAAGGGTAAACAGGTGTTATTGCGTCGATTCAGTTCTGCGTCTCTCTGTTTTTACTTCTCCATGTTTAATGCTAAAAATGTTGTGATTCATGGGTTTAGTACAGCTGCGTATGAGGCATCTTTGCAGGTTTCACTGTTTTTAACGATGATTAATATCTCCATGCCCCTCCAGTACTCCGACGGCCATGTTGCTGCAGGGTACTGATATCCATCACAAAAATCGTACATCACTTAGAGTCATTAGACTGATTGTAGCCTCCGCTGGTCTCGCCCATTTGTGAAGTTCAAGTTTTCTCTGGCATAATAAGTGAAAACAAAAATAACTGATTCATTTAATAAGACAGGTCCCTCTCAGGTCCACCATGCAGATTAGCTATGACACTTTAGGCCAAGCTCCGACGCCCTGCTTAGATATTCAGACAGACAGACAGACTCCTCACAAAGTGAAGTAATTAATGACATTTAAATGTTAAATGGATCTTGGTCTAGTTGGCATTAATTAGGTGGATTAGCAACAAATCCCAATAAGAGAATCCAATGTTTTGGCATTTCTTCGCATTCTGGCGCTCACACTGCAAAGGTGCATTACCTGTGTATTAGCCTTTTATTCCCTCCAAAGAGTCTGTGATCTCACAATTAGAGAAATGAATGCAAATTCAACTAATCCCTGCATTATATGCCACTACTCACAGTGGTGTCTACTATGCAGCATTTCTGAAACCAGGGAGAAATAGAAAATAATTTTACAGTAAAGGTTGACTAAGCTTGTTATGAGTTTATTAAGTGAAACATCTGACCGGCTGATCGTCATACGTGCAGATGCAGGTTAACATTATCTGAGGTTTTATTCTGTCCAGAGTCTCGGTCTGAAGCGGGGCTCGCTCCAAGGCTGTGCTCTGACAATTAACATTTTAACAAACCAATATGAGACAAACAAAAATTCAATCTCACCATTTTATTTATGAACTTTTGGATGAAAACTAACTTTTGAAACTTTTGGTCCTTGAAACTACTAAATTCTGGGGAAAAGAAGTGGAGGTGTTCAAACATGAGAGACATCAAACAACAGAAAGCAAAGGGGTGTTGCAGTGCGATCTGCTGTGTTTGAGGATCTAATTTCATTTTACAGCTGAGTGGATTTTGAATTAAGAATTTAAACTAGTGTTATTTTTAGGATTTCATTTCTGTAAGACTCTCAAACACTCACCACAGCTGCTCTGATTTATCTCTGTAAAATTTATGACTTTTTATTACTGTTGAAGACAGAAACTCGAACACTATAATGTGCTAAAACAACTTAGACTACGTATTTTAGTCGTTATTAGCAGTAAGTTCTGTTGTGCAGGGTGTTAATTATTAAATGACTTCTCCATAGATTTCTTACTTGTTAAGCATTGTACTGTTCACCCATACTGAGGCCGAGAAAACAAAGTGTGCCCACTTTCGTTTATGTGCCCTGTTATTGGGCTGTGGAGGTAATTTGTGAAAGTCTGCTCTTTATTGCCCAGAATACAACGGTAAGAAATAAAAAACAGATGAAAATGCAGCTGAGAACATCACAAAACTTTGCAATGCAGAGAAGAATTTGAATTTATACAACACGACTTGTAAAACAACCTCTAAGTGGAGGCGGGACCACTGAGCAGATGCTGCCAAAAGATGATGCCAAAATTTATAGACCCTAAAAAATGAATTTTCCATGGCAGCGTGTCCTTATTTTGTCCTCTGTGTGTTGTTTTTCACGACACAAAGAATTTATGCTGGGGGGAAATGTGCTTAGTAATAAATGGCCAGAGTGTACGCTAATGCATAACTCTGACAGTTTCCTTATAGTATCGTTGTACATTTGTGTTTTGAGATAATAAGATCAGGACTCAGCACAAATGTACCTTGTGACAAGGTAAACGGGGGGGCTCGGCATCATTTGTCATTATCCTGTGAAATGTTTTTAAAAACACATTAGCAAAGTGAAATGTTTCAGTGGACTTTCCTCCTTCAAAAACTCTCGGTGGCAAAACACTTGTCACCAAACACGAGCACCCACTGGTTGTTGAAGTCGTCAGGCTGAATGCTGCTGTGTGGCTTTCAAAATGGTTTCTTTGCTTGATTTGTTTTTCACAGTTTACTGACAGATTGTCTTTTTATCTGATTGCTCTAATATAGTGACCAATGATACAGACTCCACTATAGGATTCCCTCCATAGACTGTAAATAGAACGACTAAAGCCAACATGAACGTCACCATGTTGGTCGTTTGGAGCCAGAAATGACCATATTTGGATGTGATGGGAGGAGTCAGGAGGTGGGGCTGACCCCTGACCCTACCCTACCACTGCCCTTTGTGTGTAAGACTCAGTTTCAGAGCTGATCTCATTGAAGACCAGACCTGTCAATCAAACTAACCACGCCCCTAAGTATTCCTCTTTTTGGAGACACATATCTGCTTGATGATGATTTTTTTTCTTCCTTAAACATCAGAATGACTTGTGGAAAAAAATGTATGATTTAGTATTTCAGGATTAAAATGGACCATTTTTTAATTGAAGTCAATGGGATTTTTTTTGGAGCCAGCATCTAGTGGCCAATGGGAGTATTACACTTTTTCACTTCCACATTGGCCGATGACAGGGGTGCCCAATCCTGGTCCTTGAGGGCCACTGTGTGTTTTAGATGTTTCCCTCTTCCAGCACTCCTGATTCAAATGATCAGCTCATCATCAAACTCTGCAGAAGCCTGATAATGATCCTGATCATAGGATATGGTCTCTCAAGGACCAGGACTGGGCACCACTGGCCTATGGTTTCCATGCATCCTGGAAAACCTGCAATTATTTAGGGTCTATTTTCCAGTCATGAAAAACTTATGGAGATTAAAAAAAACAAAATTGTCTATTGTTTAATTAAAATAAACCGAATTTATCATGTTAAACTGACTTGCAATAATGTAGCTATAAGTAGTGATAAAAATGTCTCAATGAACTGTCACAGTTTTGTCTGACATACTACACTCTGAATTTCCATATACTGACTTTTTGTAACAAACTCTGGATTTTTTTCTCATCATGTGATTCCCATGGACCACACCGGCCTCATGTCCTGGAAACATCCTGGAAAATAAGATATCGAAAAGAGAAGAATCCAGAATATTTCACAAGCTAACAACATAAATGTCATTCACTCTGGTTGTATAAAGAGCTGATGATAAAATGCCAAAACTTAAATACATAATCAATGCCCGTCAGGTCTATACTGTAAACTAGACATCTGAATAATTTTGTAATTAGAAGACAGACATACATTTCCCTGCTTTTCTCTTTCTCTTCTTCCTTTCAGCTGCCATGTCGTAATTAGAGCCAGAGAAGTGAGTCATACTGTTGTAGCTTGTCACACTGTTTTTGGCAACTTTTCTCACCACGCAGAATTAACCACCAGACGCAATATTACTCTCCCATGGTTCAAATATCAGCAGAAACCACTTGTATGTTATAGGTGCACCTGTTTGATGTTGTGTCAGGACGGACACGCACAAACATGCAACACTTGATGACCCATTAAAAAGCCTGAGAAATGGCCCCAGGATACATACGGCTGCTTAATTGTGTGCAACTCGAGAGCATTTTTTTTTTCTTCTGCTGGTTAAAACTGAACAATCTCATTTGAAACTGGGTTGATTTATGATGCATCACAGACTATGGCTAAATATAAAAGGAAGGACAAAAAAAGCCTGATGATCCCTCAGCTCCACAGATCGTAGCCGGATCCAGCTGCACCAGCGCTGAGTGGGTCGGCCCACGCTGCCCTGAGCACTTTGATAGGTGAAGCAAAATATAGCATCTCTTCAAAATCCGATCACATTGTTAATTTCAACTTCTTATTTTGCCTCTCCCTGCACTTGGAAGAAAATTGGTACATCCACACCTGGAGAAAAAAGAGACACTCGGTCGGTCGGGCTAATGGAGAGAGAGCTGTCCCTCTGCGTACAGTATGCTTTGACACAATGAAATGATGTAGCTATTCTTGGAGGCTGCTTGTGCACTTCGATGGATGCCATTTTTCACACCATTAACTACAGCCTACTGGTTTTATTCACAGCACAGAGATAGGCCAAAACAATCCTAAACACGCCCACGAACCAGCACAATTGCAACAATTGATCTAAGCTGTTCCACCCAGTCTGTCGCAATTCGGTGCAGCAAGAGAAACCATTATCTCCATCCGCCCTTCATCTCCCCCTCTCCGTCTCTTTTTTTTTTTTTGCACACGTTCTCCGTCTTTCTTTGCTCTGCCTTTAACACCTTTTTTTTTCATCC
>OOFC01016847.1:0-11259 GCA_900323345.1 Pseudochromis fuscus
CACAGCAGCATCTGATCCAAATCATTACGCTAGGAGAACATGGTAGAGGAGGAAAACAATGAGGGGAGAGAGGACATGGACACATGCTTTAAACACTGAGCTGCATTGACAGGGCACATAGCAGTGAGGCACGCGAATAGCAGTGCCGTGTAACCCCACCCCCCCGCCAACACACACCCTGCCAACACACACCCCACACACACACCTATTGCCCATTAACGGTGTGTGTGTTTGATATGTGTGCATGTGAAAGACAGCGCTGGTGATGTCGGTGCAATTAGGGAACATTTCTGCTCTGCTGGGCGATGTGATGATTCATTTATGAGGGTGCCAGAAGAGACGAGGGGAACCAAGAGGTAGACAAGGTTAGGGACGAGCAGGCAGAGAGGCTGAGTGCCACCGAGTGAAGCGTGAGTGAGGGAAGCAGATTGAAGGAAATAAGACAGTATGATCGCTCCGAGCTTCTCCACAGAGGTGATGAGCTAGTGCGAGTGAGCGGCACACTGATAGATCACTTCAGTATGTGTCAGCGCTTTCCACTCCACAAAGGGCCTTGTGCGCAGCGAGGCATCTGTGCAGTGTCCGAAATTAACTTTTTGGCTCACCTCCTTCGCAGGTGAAGAGCTAAAAACGGACGATCTCTGCTGAGAATACAGGTTACTGCTGAAATTATTTATATTCATCTTTCTACACAGGGTCTCCCACTGCTCCTTTCCAGATTCTGTTCATCTAAGTCAGAGGTGGCCCCGTGGACCTTTTCCAGGTTTTCCACTCACACCTCATTTCATTTTTTTTCTAGTTGATTTGTTACTTTTATATTGGCCTCCAATGGGAATAAAAAAAACTAATTTTGTTTGTAAAATAAGATCAAACATCAGAGGCGATTACAACTACCCGTGAGAGTTTGATCAGAAAGCACAGTTTGATGTTTCAAACAAAATCAGAAAAATAAAATCCCACTATTTTTGAATGGGGCTTTTATTGTGAAACATCTGCAGTGTCCCTCCTTCAGAAAGCTCTCTTCATTTACTGTGAACTGTCCACAGGCTGCTGGGAAACAACAGACCTGCTGCTGTCGTAATTTGCTGGTACACAACATTTGTTTACATGTCACCTTAGCAACCGAGCTGAAGACATGTTCAGTGACACTCTGTTAAAACCAGCGCCACAGACACCTGCTGTTTCTGTCTGAAATGAATCATTGTACTTACTTGCAATATAGCATGAGTGGGGTTTAAGGACAAATTTCTTCTCAACAGTGAGTATGGTGAAAAAAACAGAAATAAAAAAGTAAAAAAAAATCAAAAAGTAAACAGTAGAAAAACTGGGTTTTCTTGTACTACTTGATCATTGAAGTGACCCTCTTACAAGTCGCTAACTGTGACCCCAAGACGATCTGAATTTGAGACCCCTGATCTAAATGTTGCTCAATCAATTATACAGGAGAAACCCCTCTTTTCACATCAACCGTACCAGATCTTTTAATGCAAGTGCAATTGGTTTAAGTACACCGTGGCCTCCATCTATTCATCCCACTTGCATACGCATTAGGGGCTCGTATGCTCCAACAGAAGTGCTTGTCAGATGGCTGAACACTCGTTTCCATCATCTGAATTAGTAGGCGTGCATCCCACAGTTTCTGTGACTTTTGAAAATTGACAACTGGATATTAACACATACTTCACTCCTTGATCCTGCTTTTCTCTAAACCTTTCTACCGGTGTTTGTTCTTCACTTTCAAATGAGTACAAACGAGTGCACAACACTTTGAATGTTTTCCAAGAGAGGCAGTCTGAAAATGTGCATTGATTTTCCCATATTTAAATAATTCATTCTTGACCCTCATCATAACGACCAGCTTTTCAACCCACTCTCAAGTGTAGTTGTTGGAAACAGTCTTCTGAGGTAGGATGTGTATGAAAGTGGACTATGTGCATAAAGTGGTTTTTACATTGAACATACAACTCAAACATGCTTACAGTTACAAAACAAGTCATAGTCGTCCTCACTTCCTGAAAACATCCTCACTCTGTTGGTAAAAAGTAGGACTAAGTGTTCACTTTGTAACAAGTGTAAGAACACACACCGACTTTAGCTGGGGTTCATGGGAAACACAGTATCTAGAGCCACCAGTTACACTTCATTTTTATCAAAAAACAAACAAAAAAACAAAATAAACATGATAATGATAACAGAGGAATTTCAAAATGATCAAGGAGACATTAATAATTCTGCAGTGTTTCATTAAAGCTGACTGATCAGGAAGGTGCTGTCCCTGTTTGTCAAAGTAGTTTGTGTTTGATAAATGGATTCAAACTCTTTTTGGTTTTTAAAGTTGCTCCCCACAGCATATTAAATATTTGTTGTTGTTTTTTTGACAGATGCACCACTAGTCCGGGCACAGACGCTTTTCTGAGCTCCGTTAGTGGTCTCATGTTGCTTTGAAGACTCGAGTACAAATCAAAGCGCTGATTCTCGTGGCTGACACATCGATAACTGGTGCTTTAGCCTAACACGGCTTATGTAGCACTGTTTGTAATTCTGATTAGGTTACATCACATTTCTGTGCCTAGTTTTTGTTTAACCCAGCAGATCAACAGTTTTCTAAGTCTGGAGGATTATTTATTAAGTTGAAAATAATCTTAGTCAATCTTTCTTGTATATGCAAGTGTTTAGTTCAACTCAACAGTGCGTCTGACTCATGTTTTTCCTGATTTGTTCAAAATCGAAGTCTGACAACGGGAAAGGACCAAAGACCAAGTGAATTAAATGGCCGCCCCTTAAAATCAGTGCCACAGGGGCCATTTATTGTCTTGAATATTTTTGCAGCGCTAAGTGAGACAGAACTCAAGCTGAGGCTCTGTGTGTGTCAAAGTGTGTGCGCTTGTATGCGTGTTCCTGGGCCATGCAACATTAATCTGCTGCCACATCCGAGTTTCCTGGCTTTTAAGGGACATGGCAGGCCAGGCGCCGTGTGTGTGTTTCTCTGTGTGTGTTTCTGTGTGTATGACAGGCGAAGCGATGGCTTGTAAAGGGAAGTGACAGCAGAGCCACAATCAGGGCCACCACCCAAGGACCCCAGGGGCTGGACTATACAATATTGCACCAAACACACATGTGGACGCACACACATGCTATTTACGGAGGGGCACCGGGGTCCCGTGTCGCTTGTCACATGTGTTTGTAACCATTGCCCACCCCACCCCTCCCGTCCTTAGTGCCACGACTCCTCACCCAGCATCTTCGCCCTCTTTTTCCAGATGCCTGCGGATTTCAAAACAAACTTGGCTAAAAAGACGCATAAATGAAATACATATAAACATTCTTAGACGTTGACAGGCATGCAAATTAAAGAGGGGAGACGCCACTTTAGCTATTTGCCGAAAAGAGATGAGTTTGGAGCTGAATGAAGGAGCGAGCGTGGATTCAAAATTGGGTTGAGTGTGTCTATGCGCACGCCTCAGTATGTGTGCGTGTGCGTCAGCCGTCTGTTCTGATCAAACACACTGGTGTGTAATTGGCTCCCCGTTGTCGCGGTGACCCCTGCGGTTGGAATGTTTGTCGTGATGGAGGACAGGAGGAGGTCGCGCTGACGATAATGTGCTAGAGACGAAACGCACACACACGCACACGCACACACACACACACACACACACACACAGCAAATACTTAGTTTAAATGGCACAAGTGTGTTGAAAGATTACTCTTCAGCCTCGTTGTTTGTATAAGTGTGTGTGTGATGTGTGTGTACACGCGTGCACGCTCACGCCCAGCTTAGCTTCCCCCTGCTAAGTTGTCTTTAAAGACAGCGAGGAGATGAAGCGTAAACACTGTGGAGCAAAGAGTGCAGGGCAGCCTGTTACACAGACAGACAGACAGCCGTCCGTTGTGAATCAACAGGACTCAGGGCAAAGCTTTTTTTTTTTTTCTGAACGCTCATTAGGGATGCATGCCAATCTGGAGAAACTTGATTTGCTGATGCCGTTGTTCATTTGAATGTTTTATCCCCCAGTGGCTTCTTGGCTTTAAAAAAAACAAAACGGCTCCAAAATATTGAAATGAGACACGCATCGAGAACGCTGCTCAGTTTGTTGGGGGTCTCTCACACTGTTGTGCACACGTGCCCACACATTTCACCTGCAGAGTTTCTAAAGGGATTTTTGTGCAATTTTAAACCCTTAAAAGCTGCAACTACCAATGAGGGCTCATGCGTTGGGTGTTGTATGTATGTGTAGCGGCCATGTGTACCCGAGGAGCCCACTAGACCAGGGAACAGTCAGGGCTTTGTGGGAAGACGAGGAGGAGGGTTTAAACACTCTCTCTTGTTATCCTAGAGGTAGGTGTTTGTGTTTGCATCAGTGCAACACAGAGAGAAATACAGTAGGTGTGTTTGTCTGTGAGTGGGCCATGGACAAAGAAAACAAAGACAAAAAGGGTAAATGTGAAAGAAAGTGAAAAAAAAAACCAACAGACAATTAAAGTACAGAGTTGAGGAGTCTAAACCATCCTCAGCTGCGGTCTCTCTAAGACTGAGTCCTTGTTTAAGCTGCAACCCACGTGCACCTCTGGTATGCAGTGTCTGCTGTTGCCATGGAAAAGTGAGAAAGTGAGTGAGAGGAAGTGTTTTTTGAGAGCGGGCAGTTTCTGTGCAGGTCAGCCTCCACTCGGCACAGTGCAGCCAGTGGAAATAATGCACACGATACAGAGGTCCACTTACAGCAATGCTACAAATCTCATTTCTAAACAGCTTTTTGCTACTTTGACACCTCACAGTATGTAATTCCAGCACCACAGGTCATCTGCTGCCCTTTCATTCCCCCGCTGTCCTTGCTGTAAAATAAACTAACGTATCTATCATGATTGCTTTCAGTGGCGCCATGGCTCTGCTTCTTTGGAGATTTTTTTTTTTTTTTTTTTTTTAGATGAACATGATGTTTTTTTTTTGTTTGTTTGTTTCTGCTGGTCACAAATCTACAGAAAATTTATATAGGTGTTTTTGATCTAACATTTTGGGGATGCACAATCCACCGTTGATGGGTACCAGATATCAGATTACAAGATGCTGCTTTATTTATTCAAATGAAAGCATCTCAGTGACACATTCATCATAGAAAATATGCACACTAGCTCTTCTCATTCAAGCTGGTAGACTGCATGTGAAGCTTAACTTTTTTTGGCTTTTTAAAGCGTTTTTTTTTAAGGTGGATTGCATGTGCTGTGGTCACTGTACCTTTTTCTGTTTGTGTGTGTTTTTTTTTGTAACTATTTATTGTTATTTTAATTGTATTTTGTGGATTATCTTAACTGTAATTGTCACTGCCTATCTATTGTCTTGCTGCTGGCTGCACCACAAATTGCCCCTTGGGGACAATAAAGATCTTGAATCTGAATCTGAACCAGCTGACTTCCTATTGGCTCCCCACACACATCAATGGTAAAGCTTTTTAAATATAACTAAAAGCAAACTGAACAAATTGTAATAATATCCGATCTAACCGTCATTCTGTCTGGTGTGTGAAGCACTGAAAAGTACATTCATGGTTTTACAGCAGCTCCTTTTCCTTTGATTGTGCATGGTAGAAATGTTTTTGGATGTGTGTGCATGTGCGCATTGGCTGTTAAACCCAAAAAGCTGCTCAGTCCAGTGCTTTTGCTGCATGACACTAATGGCTCCACAACATAAACTGGAGACCAAATGAGGGAGATATTAAGGAAGCTAAGGTGATTAGGCAGACACCTAGAAGCGAGAAGAGGTGGGCCTGACCCTTGAACCCTGCCCAATGTGTAGGAGACTCAAGTTCACATCAGAATACACAGACCGACTTGTGGGGAAAAAATATCGACTAGTATTTCATGATTTGCAGGTTCATCTCTTTAAGCCACTCTTCTAACCTCTTTACATTAATTTTTTTTATGAAGCCATTTGACATGCTGTTATTATGAAAGTATCAACTGGTTGAGGTATCTCTGCATTTGTTTCAGTAGACACATCATTTATTTATCAGATTCCTCCCTGTTTGCATGCTATTTTAGCATTTATCATGACTGTCTCTGCCCATTTAACAAAATACCGTGCAGATGATAGACATGCTAAAACAGGTTACATGTCTCTGAGCTTATCCTGACTTATTAAGGTCATGCAATTTCCAACACTGGGCTTTGCACGAAGTATTCTTCATTGCACTAAATTATTTTGTAGCCAACGAACAAGAGGCAGGACGGTGGAGCTTCTGCTCATCAAGCTTCAATAGGAACTTAATGATTTTTGTGGTGTAAAATGAAATATGTTTTATTAGCACTGTTCTGTCATCTGATGAGATACTTGGATAACAGATGAATACATTTACCTTCACTATTTGAATCATCTGTGTCAATATCATTTTCACCGCATCCCCCCACAGTTCTGTAGGCGGCTTGTGTACATTTTCCGTCTCTCTTTTTAATTTCCAATAAAGGTTGTCTGTCTGCTGCTGGAATATATAGACACTTCTAAAAATTGTAACGTGAAACCTATAAGCGATAAAATTCTCTCTGTTCTCTCTATGCGACTTTCAAGTGTGGCAAATACAAAATGACTTCAGAATAATGTATTTGTGATCAGTGCCAATAAGGTGTTATCATGAAGAATACTTTTTTAGAATTTGACTCTTTTAGAGTTACTAATGAAACAGACCCAGGTACTGTACGGCCTTCTGAATACATTGTTGTATCTGGGCTGCGAGGCCAAAGACGAACCACACTAGGGCAGTGCAGTCGCTCGCACTGTCGCCTCACAGCAAGACGGTTGGGGCGTTTTGGTGCGGAGTCTGCATGTTCCCTCTGTGCCTGTGGGGGTGCCATGGTTGGTAGGTGAATTGATTACTCTAAATTGACCGTAGGTCTGAGTGTGCACGGTTGTTTGTCTGTGTCTGTTGGCTAAGCAATAAACTGGCGATCTATCTAGGGTGCAGTCCACCTCTTGTGACCCAATTGGATCAGCAGGGGTAGAGGATGGATGGATGGATGGATGGATGAAATGAACTACGTTAGCTTTCATGTCTGACATTGCAACATCATTTGCAGAAGCAACAGACACACGCCCACAGCAGGTTGTGTGATGGGGGAATTTTCATTTTCTTTGTCCAATGCAGTGGATGGAAGAACATACTGGACTCGTCTGCCACAAATGGGCACTAAAAAGCATCAGTTTGATGCTGAATGTAGAGAGTTTAAGAAGTCATGGACTGCTGAGTATTGTAGAGTCCCTCCTTCAGAAAGCTACCACACATTTTGCATTTTCCTCTGTGAACTGTACACAGGCTGCTGGAAAACAACCAACCTGCTACTCTCACTGATCTTGAAACGAACATTTGTTTACCCATCGCCTTAGCAACTGAGATCAAGAAATGTTCAGTGACATGCAAAAATCGGCACCACAGTACTCAGCTGTTTCTGTCTTTGCTGAACCATTTTATAAACTCATTAACATCAAACAGTCAGAACTAACATTTGTCAGACTGTTCCTGTATTTTATCCGAAGAGGTCGGCGGTAAAGCTGTGAGCTGAGTTAAGATAACAAGTTGAGCTGTCACTTGTAATTTTAATGTTCTTAATGAGGTGCTGTTCGGAGTGATTTTCAATACAATAATAAATACTGGAGAGTAAAAGTAAGCACACAGTATGCTTTCTAAATTGAAACTTAGAGGTCAAACTGAGAGACAGTGTCAAAAATTTGTGGCCACAATCTGGTTTCTCATGTGGCCCTCTAGGAAAAATAAATGCCCACCCCTGTTGTAAAAAGATGCATTTCAGATGCTTCTTATGATGCGGCGTGAACAGGATAGAAAAAAGAGAGCAGGCTTTATGTTGGTCTGTACTGAAAAAATGGACCAATCAGTGCCCTAAAAAAACAAATCCCCTTTCTTAACTAAATAAAAAACAATCAAACCCAGTCACACAAAAACCTGGCTCTTGATCTGCAGGCTAAAACCTGACAGTGGTGTAAACCCTGAATCAGCACCCTCTCAGCCAGCACACTCATTAACCCACATCCACTATGATACACACTAATTAGTCTATAGTAAAAAGTGCCCTTCCTACTCATTAGGTCTGTAATCACCTTAAACAGTTCTGAGGAAGTCTCAGCGAGAACAGCCCTTATAAATGTGTGGGTGGGTGTGTGTGTGTGAAGGAGTGTGGATTTGTACATATGTGTGAATCTCCTGTTAGCTGCTCAGATGAACTGTGCCGACGTCTCCACAGGAGCCGCACTGTATACGGCGTGAGTGGATTTTCTCATTTCTGCTCCAGCTACAGTAAGCTTTACCAGCATTAAGGAATTATAGGTAGTGACAGCCTACTTTACACTGCTTTAAATTATTGCAGAGATTAAGATGTTGATCTCAGAGTGGTAACCCAAGTAATGATCAGTCACAATTTCAGTAAGCTGCTTAGACTCGCATCAGTGTGGTTTTCTTCTTTACCCTTTTTCATGGCTATCTAACACTTGATTCATCCTCTTTTTAACAGAGAAATGAACTCACACCATCAGCTCTTTAAACAAAGGCCTGAACACATGGAAACTAACATCTCATTTGAAGCTCCGTGGTAAAACTGCAGTTCAGAGGAGCAGAGCGCCCACATTACTCCCGTATGTGACATTACCACGTCATATTTTCTTTATAGCAACATAAAACATGTTCCCTGACATGTTTAATAGTCTGCTCCTTTATTGTTGAGAGTAACTACCGGCACAGCACGGATACATACAGTATGCTCCAAATGATTCAGAGTAGATTTCAATGACTTTTCATTGACTTTCAGAAACTTAGCCAAAGTGTTTCCATGACCTAAAAATGTTGTTTCTTCCTTGCTTGTTTATGTTTCTCGGCTCAGAAAAAGGCTTAAGCGGTAAACAGATTTATTTTCTGCTACAGCTGAGCTGTGGAGAAAAAACATCTGAAAAACACCATCTTTTACTACTGTATGTGTGAAACAGGTTATGCAACTTATTCTGTAAACCAACTTGTTTTTCCATGAATCAATCACAGAGGAAGTATTGTATTTACTGACTTCTCCATGACTAGAATACAATTCTGAAAACATCAAAGATATTAGAGAAAGGAATTGACAAGCATGCACTCGGATCAAGACCGCTTTATCCTCTCAGGTTTCTGAGTGTTGGTCAGTTGTGGTCACTGGGACTCCAGAAAAGAAAAAAACAAGATATTTTAGTTTGTGGGTTCTCCAGCACCGGAGAACACACATCACAATACTTTGATGTGCCTTTTAGTGCACAGTGGACAATTTAACACCAAAAGCATGCAGGTCTGATACGTGCAGTTTGTTTCTGCTTCATGAACATGTCATCCGTCTTACTAAAAGGTCTGTTCAACCTGTCAGAGACATGTCAAAACACTGGCAATGTATGCCACGATGTAAAATATGCATAGCTGCTGATGGAAAAAATGAATATTTACTTTCCAAAGGCATAAGGCCTTAACTCCACTAGCTCAACTGAGGGTAATACCTTGGTGCTGAGGATCCTGAAGCTGCTCTGTTGGGGGATGATAGGGTGCAGGAGGTGGAGGTTGAGGTTGCAGGTCTCCCCTGATGCCAGCTGTATTACAGCAGAGAGCTGAAGACATCACACAAAACAGATATTAGCCATTACCCTACCACAGACTGCTAAATCAGATGTTATTAGGTTAAAATTGGGGTCCCCAATCCTGGTCCTCGAGGGCCACTATCCTGCATATTTTAGATGTATCCCTCTTCCAACACACCTGATTCAAATGATCAGGATCGTTATCAGGCTTCTGCAGAGCTTGATGATGAGCAGGTCATTTGAATCAGGTGTGTTGGAAGAGGGACACATCTAAAACATGCAGGATAGCGGCCCACGAGGACCAGGGTTGGGGACCCCTGGGTTAAATAAATGGTGCATCAATAGTTTTATTTTATGTAACTGCAGTGAAACAAACAAAAGAAAGATAAGGCGCCAGGAGGAAGTGAAGGTGTCAGCATGTCTACGAGAATAATCATCTGATGTGTCTGGTGTATCTTCACCCTGTCGCCTTTAGCCGTAGACTGACCACTGACGGTTGGACAGCTCCTAACAGCCTGTCACTCACTGGGACTGTGAAGGTGGGTGGCTGTTGGTTGAGAGGGACATGACTCCAACTATGACCCAAACTCTTACACTGCTAACATGCCCACCACGTGGCGACTCACACTTTTTTTTTTTTAAATGAATTTCTTGGACAAACAATAAATCACTTTGCACTCTCCCTGTCACCTCCCACCAAGAAGTCTCTGGGCTTGAATGTCCACTTTGGCCTTTTTGTGTGGAGTTTTCACTGGGGCTGTCACTTTTTATTCAATATCCAAATATTCGTGTGAACTTAAGGTGAAAAGTTTATATTTAAACTGTAATGATCAGGTTGAAATGTAGGCTGCCGCCTCTCACCCACTGCCTGTCAGGATAGTCCAGCCCCTGCCCTGCGACCCTGTACTGGGTGAGTGGGTATACAAGTATAGGAGATGGATTGATGAATATTTTCACTCATAATTTCCAAACTGCCATTTCACTAAGACTGGACTTTTCAGATTTGGGGAAAAAAATATTGTACGAAGTAGTTCATTGGGGATAAAAGCTTAGAAAGTTAGCTAAAGTTGCTTTTGGGCAATTCCACAAAACTATCAAAGCCTTAATATTCATTTCTAGTTGAATTCCTGCTCTATGTGTAGGTATACAGCTGCTGCGTACTCACTGGGGAAAATAACTGGAACTACTGCCTTTCATCTTTAATTTCTTTTGTATATACTGACCTAGTAAAAAATATATGAACTTATCTGTACTTTGCACCACAGAGGGAGCTTAACAAGTGCCTGTGTGATTCAGAGCAAGTGAACTATTTCTTTTGAAATGGGGTAAACTCAGTTTGTTATTCTATTAGGAAAGACAAAGGCGTTCCCTGGGGTGCCCCCCAGTTACCCCTCGGAGAGAGGAAAGAGAAGTAGAAAGACAGTAAAGAGAAAAAGAGAAAGAAAGAAATGCTGTCCCTGGAGGGCGCTGCAGCTGATCCTAGATCAGTTATGCTTTCCATCTACAGACAATTAGGAGGTTGGAGATGCTGGGGAGGGTAAATTGTTCTTAGATCTGTACTTTGGGGGCAATGTTAACAAGGCACCACTGGAGGCACAGCTGGGTCCATGGGGAGAGTGTGTGTGTACGTGAGTGTATATGTGCGTATGAGACCTATCTAATGGGCCCCCCTG